>VUQS01071812.1:0-19976 GCA_015108495.1 Heterochromis multidens
CATAATGAACACCATGTTTGAACATAAGAATGTCCACAAGTGCATGTGGCACCAGGACACCCTAGGTTACAGGTCAATGATTGATTTTGTAATCGTATCGTATCATCAGCTCTGCGGCTGTATGTTGAAGAGAGGAGCTGAGCTGTCAACTGATCACCACCTGGTGGTGAGTTGGATCAGGTGGCAGGGGAGGATACTGGACAGACCTGGCACAGCTAAACAAATAGTTTGGGAACGCCTAGCAGAGGCCCCCGGTCCATGAGATCTTCGACTCCCACCTCCGGCAGAACTTCAACAGCATTCTGAGGGAGGCTGGGGACATTGAGTCCGAACGGACCATGTTCAGCACCTCCATTGCTGAGGCTGCTGCAAGAGCTACAGCTGCAAGGTGGTTGATGCCTGTCATAGTGGTGGACACCAGAGGTAAAGGGAGCCATCAAGCTGAAGATGGGACTTCGGAGGCAGCTGATGGGTACCGGCAGGCCAACCAGAACGCCAAGCAGGAACGCCAAGCGGGAACGCCAAGCGGAACGTAGCTTATGTGGTAGCTAAAGCAAAAACCTGGGTGTGGGAGGAGTTTGGTGAGGCCATGGAAAAAGACTTTTGGACTGCCTCAAAGTGATTCTGACAAACCGCCAGGCAACTCAGGAGGGGAAAGCGGTGCTCTACTCACACAGTGTATAGTGGGGGTGTGGTACTGCTGACCTCAACTGAGGATATAGTCAGGTAGTGGAAGGAATACTTTGAGGACCTCCTTAATCCCACTGACATGTCTTCTTTAGAGGAAGCAGAGTCTGGGGATGAGGGGGACGACTTGCCTATCACTACGGGCGAGGTCACTGAGGCAGTTGGATGAGGTTCACCTTGAGTTCATCTTTAAGGATCAGAGGGTGTGCTCCAATTACAGGGGGGATAACAATCCTCAGCCTCCCTGGGAAGGTCTATGCCAGGGTGATTGGAGAGGAGAGTTTATCCATTAGTCAAACCTCGGATACAGGAGGAACAATGCGGTTTTCGTCCTGGTCGTGGAACACTGGACCAACTCTTTGTCCTCTCGAGGACACGCTGGAGAAATTATATCTCTTGGCTGGCCTGGGAATGCCTCGATGTTCCCCTGGTTAAGCTGGAGGAGGTGGCTGGGGAGACAGAGGTCTAGGCTTCTCTGCTTGGGCTGCTGCTCCCGTGACCCAGTCCTGGATAAGTGGAAGAAAATGGGTATATGGATGGATAAATGGGATTGTAAAAATAACTGTGTAATTGTTCTTTTTATACGGTTTTTGTAGAGTTATAGGTACAGACACTCTCAGAATTAGACAAAACAGTTGATTGGTAGCAATATTGAGCTTTTTTCAAATTCTCCAGAGTAGATATTTAACAATATGACTCAAAGGAATTATTTTGGCTATGATGATCATATAGAGAAAATCCTGATATTGTGTCAGCCCTAAATAACACATAGGTTAGTCTACAACATTAGCAGTGTGTTGGTTTGGCGAACAGAGAGAACTGAGATGGGGTAAAACACCTGAATTATTGTTTCAGTCTATCTCTGAGCACGAACCATAAGACAGAGGACATAACAGAAGAATTTGTTCAGCACAAGTGGAAATGAAAATTAACAAGTGATTAAAACACACACACACACACAAAACAGGAGCAACAGTCAAGATGAGAAAGTGTAGACATTTTTAGCCTTTCTGTTCATTTTTACACAAATTTCAGTGACATAAAATTAAGGGCATAAACATATTGAACAATGGAGCACATCCTTTTTTACTTGTTACTTTACCATAGGGAGAACAAGTTTAACTGTGTCTGTATATGGGCATTTAAAAATGAGCCTCTGAAAGATTGAAGATCCAAAGATTTACTTTAAGTTTATAAAATCTCTCACAGGATCTATTTCATGGGTAGTTTTCAAACAAGTTTCTATAACTTTAGAAGCAACAGGACACAAGAGAGAAAAAGGAAAGAGCGGTCTCCTTAAAGGGGTTTCAGTGTTATCCTGAAATCTATCCTGAAATATCCACTAATAATTCTCTTATCACAGTTTTCAGAGAGAAAACATGGAAAACAACTGGAGCAAAAGAATGGGCTTGTCTTCAGACAATGATTTAAATTTTTTTGGTATGAAACGGAAACCTGAAGCTGGTTTCATACTGGTGAATTTTTTAAAAACAGATTTTTAAAAACAGCAACTCCACAGATCATTAATCATTAGCAGACAGACACATCTCAGACTTTTACTTTGAACTAACAGCGGTCAGCTGTGAATGAAACCAGTCTGAAAGGAGCACCAAACCTCTGTCTGCTTCTCAGAGAAGACTTACCGACCTGCTCCATCCATCCTCCTCCTCGTATTCCTCCAGGACTCCTCCCAACAGCCCACAGATCTCCTTAGTTCTGCTGCTTCACCTGCTCCATCAAGGCATGGAGTTCCTCACTGGAGCTGATTGCTCCTGCAGCCTCCTCTTCCTCCTTGTTTCTCTTCACTGTGAAAAAGTTATTTGTTATTTGTGTTTAATTCTGAAGGAGCCACAAGAGGAGCCCACAGAGCGGCTCACATGTGTCTGACACCACTCCCTGCTGATGAAGCTCTGCCAAGCTCCTATTACTCCTCTATCAAAATTACTTCTATTTTGATAGAGCGCTTTGTCGGTTACTTTTTTATTTTCTTTTTTTATGGTTTTATTTCTTCTAAGAAAAAATGTCGTGTTGTTTTGTACTTTTATGATTTATAAATAAAGTTGTCAGTTTAAATTAAAGAAAATCTCTTTTTTGAATTTGATGTGTGTGTGCTCTGATTGTCTAAGATTTTGAAAGAAGGCAACTGGACTTCTTTAGGTTGTTTGAGTTCAGAGCTTCAGTTCTAGAGCTGAAGAAGCCTTTTGGATGAAAGGTGAAACGTCTTCAAACAACCTAAAGAAGTCCAGTTGCCTTCTTTCAAACTCTTAGACTACCATGTCCTGGATGACTGAGAATCTACATAGACGTGTGTTCTGATTGTGCAGAAAATTTTGAGCGTGACATTTTCTGATTAATGAAAATGAGTTCATCACTGCCATGAACAGGTGACACATGAGCATTCAATCATGTTACATCCAAAAAAAATTTGCTGTTTATTGACTCAGCTGACTCTGACTGAGAGCAGGAGAACACAAAGAGAGCAGAAGAATAAGTGAGTGTGTGTGCCACATCAGCAGGATGATACCAAAGGAGGAAAGCTGAGAATGATTATTTGATAGTGATACAGAAGATGTGAGGGTCTCATTGTTATATTCAGTTTTTGTTGAACTGTTGCTGCTGTTTTCGTTCACAAAAACACATTTGTGCGAGAACTATACAGCAAAGAAACACAAAAATCTCACTGATGCTATCTAGAGAAAAACAAAAGGTTCAGACAGTCTCTAAAAACCTGTCTCATTATCCACCAACAGGACCTGATCACTTAGAGATGCTGCATAATTTACCAGTTAATCATGAATGAACCTCTCATTGTGGTACCTTAACCCCACTGATATGATGTTCTCAGCAGCTGGCACACATATCACATCTGTCATGGAGAGGAAGAGGGCAAGCAGAGCTTTTTAAACAGTTTTAGACAATAAGAATTCAAAAATTTAATCGGAGTGAGTTGTTTTGGTGTGAAAGTCTGCAGAGGGACGAGGAGTCGTGTTTCTTTTAATCTCAGTGGAACCTCTGAGCTGTAATGATGCAGCTTCATGAGCAGCTCACACTTGTTTGTGCTGCTGCGTCTGTGTGTCTGTCTGCGTGTTGGTATCCACGTGTGCTCCCTGTAGTAATTAACACATCTTATCTCTGCAAACTGGATGCTGGGAGCTAAATGCCAGTGCGTCTGTGATGGGCGTCGATAAGCTCCGTCTGTCTGATCCATGTTCGCAGGAAAGGTTCTCTGAAGCAGACGCGGCTCGTCTCTGATTGGACGATCGAACTGAAAACACAGCTGGAGGGAGAACATGAGCAGAGGAGGGTGAATAAACTTGAGTCAAACACACATTCTCTACAAAAATGGGTTACAATAAAGTACTTTATTTTAAAAATCCTAACTTACATGCTAACTGCTAAGTCTGATATCAGCAAATCTGCCTTTAAGTTTAATAATTTCATGTGTATTTATTTTGACTAATAGGTGATTGATTGATTCTCACATCTGTTGTTCGATGTGACAGTTTGAGTCTGTCATCAGCATCACTGTTAATGAAGGTTTGATGAGAAGGTGATGGCGTGCTGCTGCTGTTTGGGTCTTTTTTAGAAGGGTTTATGACGAGCCCTCAGGGCTGATTAGCCTCTCTGGGGGTCTAATCAGGGAGGACTGACTGACTGATCAGAAATGACTGATTGGGGAAGTCTGATGTGTTCACATGTATCTCTGCAGTATGTTTTTAGTTTGAAGTTACAGGACGGAGAGTCGGTCTGACCAATAAAAACTATTCAAAAACAGATTTAAAAAAACCCAGATAAATCAGACAGTCCAGATCCAAAGTAAACACATCCACACGTTCTGGATCAAAGTCCACTTCAGGAGGTTTATAAGTTCATAAGCTAATAATGTAAAGATTGAAACAGCAGCTGAAGATGATAAAGAAGGAAAAAGATTTAACCATTAATTTTAGTTTGGAGATAAACAAGCAAACTTTAATGATAAACATTCGGTTTCATGTTATTATCTGATTTAACTCTGCTAAAGGTTTAGAGTGGGTGGGAATAAATTAATGGGATCACACTCCTCAGCCTCCCAGGGAAGGTCTATGCCAGGGTGCTGGAGAGGAGAGTTTGTCCTTTAGTTGAACCTCAGATGCAGGAGGAACAATGCGGTTTTCATCCTGGTCACGTAACACTGGACCAGCTCGTTGTCCTCTCAAGGATATTTGAGGATGCGTGGGAGTTTGCCCAACCAGTGTGTTTTGTGGACTTGGAAAAGGCATTCGAACACATCCCACGGAGTATCCTGTGGGAGGTGCTTCGAGAGTATGGGGTGTCTGGGCCATTGTTATGAGCCATTCAGTCCTTATACAACCGTTGCAAGAGCTTGGTCCACATTGCCGGCAGTAAGTTGGACTTGTTTCCAGGTGGGTGTTGGACTCCACCAGGGCTCCCTTTTGTCACCGATTCTGTTCATAGTTTTTATGGACAGAATTTCTAGGTGGAGCCAAGTGGCGGAAGGCTTCTACTTTGGTGGTCTCAGAATCTCATCTCTGCTTTTCGGAGACGATGTGGTTCTGTTGGCTTCATCAGGTGGTGGCCTCCAGCTCGTACTGCAGTGGGGAGTGGGAGATTGTCAGATGGATTGGGGCTGAGGCTGCAGTGATGCGGACACTGTACCAGTCCGTTGTTGTGAAGACAGAGCTGAATGTAAAACCGAAGCGCTTGATTTAGTGGTCAAGCTATGTCCCTACCCTCACCTATGGTCACAAGCTTTGGATAGTGACCGAAAGAACGAGATCACGGATACAAGCTGCGGAAATTTGCTTTCTCTGAAGGGTGGCTGGCCCCTCCCTTAGAGATTAAGTGAGAAGCTAAGTCAACCGGGAGGGGCTCAGAGTAGAGCCGCTACTCCTCCACATCAAAAGGAGCCAATTGAGGTGGTTCAGGCATCTGACAAGGATGCCTCCTGGGCGCCTCCTGGGTGAGGTGTTCCGGGCATGTCCCACCAGGAGGAGGCCTTGGAGCAGACCCAGGACACGCTGGAGAGATTATATCTCTCAGCTGGCCTGGGAACGTTTCGGTGTTCCCCCAGATAAGCTGGAGGAGGTGGCTGGGGAGAAGGAGGTCTGGGCTTCTCTGCTTGGGATGCTGTCCCTGTGACCCGGCCCCAGATAAGCGGAAGAAAATGAATGGATGGATGGATGGGAATGATTGAAACAAGGATCCTATGATCTGTGATGAAGTGAATGCGGGTCAGTGACCTCTCAATAAGTAGCAAACTCACAGCAGCAGATCAGTGTGAAAGGAAAGTTCTGTTAAGCAGACTGCTTTGGTCTCAGGACCACAGGGCCGGATCCACTTTGGACTGTGGATGTGGATTTTAATTTGAAGCTGGTTAAATGCTGGATTCTTACTGCGCCCAAACTTCACAGGTTTTAAACATTCACCTTCACAGAAACATCTGCAGATCTGACAGCTGAGCTCCACCAACCTGCTCGATCACTTAAAGGCTTCTTTTAAATGTAATCACAGTTCTTTTTACTTCTGACGGTCTTATTTTAATGCTTCAATATAAAATATGTGTTGTCTTTTTGTGGACTTTTGTTATCTTTGTGTCTCTTCCTCTGGAGTTTCTTTCTTAAAATTTTCCTCCATCAGTACACAAACCTGATCATGTGAGGCAGAGCTCACTGACATTAATTGTCACTAACCCTCTGAGCACACACACGGACATGGACCTGTTATAAACCCACCTGCTGTCCTTTCGGAGTGAGATGTGTTTGGTTTTAATCTCAGAGCAGGATGAGAAAGGATGAAGCAGTGGTGATCGACTCTAAGGCAGTGCTGCGAAAACTGTGAAGGTGTAACCAAACACCTACAACAGACCTAGTTAGACCTGCAGAGACTCCCAGCCTCTAATTGGCTGGTAAAGTCTGAAGTTCTATCAGTTATTGGGTTTTTATTTTTTTTTATTCCAATTTTTGACTTTTTATCTCTTAATTTTTAATTTTTTTTTCATAATTTTATTACAAAATACATTTTTTAACAAAACTATTTGCACATTCTTTTAATCTGAAAATATTATTAAAAACCCATTTTCATTTAATAATAAAAGACTTTATATCTTTTTATTTTGTATTTAGGAAGCCAGATATTTTTTAGAGTTTATTTAATAAATACATATTAGTTTATTATTTATTTTGCTAAATTTTATTTATTTATTTATTTTTACAACTTTTTTTAATTTTTAATAATATTTATTTATTTATTTTGCAAAACTTTAATTTTTTAATTCAAGTCTAACAGTGGCCACTCACTCTGTATTTTTTATATAATAACATCTTTTTAATCTTTAGCTTTGTTATATTAACATTTCTGATCTTTACTTTTTTCTTACTTTTTCATATTTTTAAGTTTCATTTTCAATCTTTTTTTAGCTTTTAATTACAAAATTTTGACATTCTTTTCTAAATAATTTTTTCCCCTCACAATTTTACTTTTTGTTTATATTTTGACTACTATATCTACTTAAAAAAACATGCTGAAAATGTGCCTCCTCTTAAAACAAGCCACCACTTAAAGACTAAAACGTAAGCTCAGAGAGAAAGAATGAGGACGCCCTTCTCCTCCTCCTCCTCCTGCAGATGTTGAGGGACTGGTCCATCTCTAACTACCACATCCTGGAGAACATCCCACATCGAGCTCTGACTCCACCCTGACAACAAAACCATGATAGACACTGAGAGGAACAGGCTGCAGTGAGTTCTTGTTTGACTCAGAAAGATTTATTAGAACTCAAATCTGAACAAACAGAGATGTATTTATTTATATAGTACGACTCAGGTTTATCACAAATAAATCCACATTTAAATCCTAAAACATAAATGCTGATAGGTCAGGCACTGCTTTATATTCAAGTTTTTGTAGTAAGTGTCAGTTAATAGCTTGCTTATTAAAATTTATTATGTGCTAATAAGGTTTATTGAGTTTATGAAGTTTATGACACAAGCTTAATAAACAACTTCATTGTTAAATATAAGGCATTCATAAACACTTAAAGTGCATAACAGTATATTTATTAACAGTTATAAGGTAACTAAATACATAAAGCATAGTTAAGCATTAATAGGTTCAAAATAAAGTATGTTTTAATCTTAATAAAGGTTTAACAATGACTTAAAAGGTGAATGAAACTCAGTAAATGTGTTTTTACTGTTACGGTAACTTGAGAAACTCAGGGTTTTAATTAATGTTTTTAAAGGATCTGTAAAGTGTTGTTTCTTTGAGACTTTTATAAATGGTGAGGATGTTTTGTGAGTGGAGCTGAACTGATGTCAGGAAGTGATGTTCCCTCAGAGTCTACTGTACAGATGAAAAGCTAAAAGCAGACAAATCTCTCTGTGTCTGTGTGTCAGACTGATGTGTAACTGTAGAAGATGTGGGCTGTGATAAACGAGTCAAAGCTTCTACACGCTGACTCTGAATCAGCAAACACTGAGGAACAAACCATGAACTTCCCTATAATACCTGCTCCACCATCACACTGTAACCACGGTGATATCATGTGATCCAAAGGCTGAGCTCAGCTTGTGTTCAGTCACAATGGAAACTAACAGTTCCTCCTTGCATGATGCTGGGTTTAGCAGTCCTGTGAGAATGGATTGTGATCTATGAAAAAAAGCAGGTGGAGGTGTGTGTATTCATGTTAATGAGAAACTGTGCAAGAACTACACACTTTGAGGGTCATATTGTTTTGAGGATGTTTATCTTCTGTCCTTGTCCTTTAGGCCCTTCTGTCTTGCTTGGGGGTTGTCTTGCAGTTATGTATAGCTGTTGTTTATATTCACGTGAGAGTAAATACTCAGCTGCTGCTGATGTATGACACAGTGGTTAGGTTAGAAAATGTTACTCCTGATACCCCAAAATTTGTACTGGGGAACTTCATTGGCTGGTATTGCATCACTTTTATAAGTAGTTTTATTCACCCAGCAGTGTCCTGGTAGGACACGCTGCTATTTTATACTGAACAGATTTATCTCTAAAGTTTTCATGTTTAGTTTTGATTTTTTTTAAATGAAAAATGTGGATTTTTTTTAAACAAGAGTGAAAAATAGTTTTCACCATAATTTTATGGTTTTATCTTTTTCAACTTTTATTGCAATTTCTCACCCATTTATTTAATCTGAAAAGATCTTAGATAGATATAGACTTTATTAATCCCACACTGGGGAATTTTCTTTGTTACAGCAGCACAGGAGTCAGGAAGAAAAGGTGAATTAGAGATACATTAGAAAAATAAAAATAGAAAAATAAATAAGAAAAATATTGTACAAAAAAGCCAAAACTACTGTAAATGCAGAGTCAATAAAATACAAAAGTAATTTGTACTATGTACAGATGCAGTGGGAATGATGTATGTACATGTGTGTTTTATTTATAATAATAATCCTATAATAATCTTATTTAATAACCTTTTCTATGTCATAATTTACTTTTTTAATCTAACATTATTTTATTTTGTAAGTTTGACAATTTTATTTCTTAATTTAGCATTTCATCTTGAATTGAATTTTTTTCATTTAACAAGAGATTTAACCAGCTCTTTTTCTCTAAAGTTTTTGTTTGATAATTTCATCTTTTTACTTTATAATTTACTTATCTAAAAATATTTTACTTTTATTCTCATTTTTTATGTGAATTAAATAGCTTTAATAATAATTTAATCATTTTAATAATTTAATTTTTTTTTCTCTGAATAAACTTCATTCTGACAATATTTTGATTGTCTCATTATGTATGTATGTATTTATTTATACATACATACATATAGGCTGAGGTGAAGCCTAGCAGACAGCTAGCAGCTACAGCCACCTGTGTCGCCATCTATCTGTCAGTGTAGCTTTTGTTCGACACGGTTTTTTTTTTGGTTTTTTTTACTTTTACCCATTCTTTTCACCTGGGGCACTGCATGTGGAACCAGCTCAACTGGCTCCTTTGAATGTAAAGGAGTGTAGTGGCTGTCCTCTGAGCTCCTCCTGGATTCTCACCACATCTCTAAGGGACATGGGGTGAGACACTCCTAAGCAACCTCACTCTTTTGGTCACTACCCAAAGCTTGTGATAGGTGAGAGTAGAAACGTAGATTTCCAGCTTCACCTTCGCACACAGCTCTATCTTCATGACAACAGACCGTTATGACCTCTACATCACTGCAGATTCTGCACAAATCCATCTGCCAATCTCCCGTCCACTCTCTCCTCACTCTCGGGGTCATGTTCATTCACTGAGTGAGACCCTGAGATACTTGAACTCTTCCATTTGGAGCAGCAACTCATCTCCAACCCAGAGTAGGCCCTCCACACTAGGGTGAGGACCATGGCCTCAGACTTGGAGGTTGTAATTCTCATCCCTTCACATCCAAATAAAATCCTAGAATTTCATTCACCAAAACTGGAGCACAGACTTCTTGGGTGGTCTGTTACTAAATATCTGTCAGACAATGATTTACTAGTAGAATGTCACAGGGATGATAAACACAGTAAAATGTCTAATGTATCTCTAATTCAGCTCCAACAATACAAACACGGTCCAGAGGTCCAGTTCAAGGACTTAAATTAGCTGAGGTGAAGCCTAGCAGACAGCTAGCAGCTACAGCCACCTGTGTCGCCATCTATCTGTCAGTCAAAGAGGCCACGCCCCTAATAATGCAAACTTTAAGCCTTAATTCAATTTAAACAGGAGAGTTCTAAAAACATTGTTACAAAAACATTGGTACAGTTGTTATTAAGGGGAGATTATCTCTAGAGACCAAAACTGTTTTTGTATCAGGCTGTAAACATGTTTATTTCTGCTGTAAAGTTGCACATTTTAACATGGGAGTCTATGGGGACTGACTCACTGCTGCCTCTGCTGGACGTTAGAGGAACTGCAGCTTCTGGCAGTAGCTTGGTGGCTGAAGATGTAATCTGAGTGTAAATCATGAAGTCTTTGAAGCCATGCAGCTTTATGAAGAATCTTTATTAACAAAAATAAATGAATCTGAAGGACAGACACCAAAAAACTTTAAAACAAAGACAAAAATATGCAGAGAGAGCTTGGTGTGAGAGGCAGAGTCCACTTCTGTCTTTGTGAGCACAGTTAGTGAAGTCTGTGTGAGCGTTCAGACGAAGTTTAGGTCCTCACAAGGACAGAAATGTGTGAGCGAGTGTTCAGTAGCAGCGCAGGAAGAAGGTGTTGCAGGCTGTTCCTCTCAGACAGTCGCAGAGCCGACCAATCCGAGGTCCATGTTTCATCGCACACCGCTCACCCACATCGCACTGACAGAGATAGAGAGAGGGTTCAAGATATACCAGAATTAATTTAGTCAGAATCAGCTGTTCATCTTCGTCATCTTCTTCAGGAGACACAAAAATAAAAACAAACACTGAGAAACCACTGAGGACTGAAAAGGATCTCATTTGAAAAGCTAGTCACGCCATACCTAACCCCTGTTTCAGCACTGACTGGCCACAGGTCCTGGACTCATGATTACAACATGAACTGATTTTAAAGCTTTCAGTGTGACGGCAAAATTACAACTTAAACAAAACAAAAAGGCAAATGTGTGATCACTGAAATGGGTCTTGTGTTGTTCTTAGAGGTTTCTATCTCTCTGTGTTAGTCACTGTGGTCTCCACTGTGGTTTGTTCTCGTGTTTGTATTGGCAGGTTGTAGCTGAAAAGCTGAACCAGGGCCAGCTCTGCAAATGAGCTGTGGCTACAAGTCCTGTGTACACTGGCTGCATTTCATCTAAATCCAGCAATGTTAACATGTATTGTACATCCTGTATAAATAAATAAAGATTGTTACTGTATGCTAATAATTTAGCAAAGATGTCAGAATTTACTTTTACTGCCAGTGTTTTTACCCCCCAAAAAGGTAGGGTTACTACACAGGGTCTACCCTCATGAATAAAATGATCTGTGTTCTCTCAGTCCATGAGAAGAGAGGATTTCTGAGTTAGAATTAGCAGAACGTTAGCCTGCTAGTTTCCATCTTAAGATGATATACCATGTTCTGACTGAAGGATGCCTAAAGAACTAAAACTCGAATCTCTCTTTCCTCCCAGGTTAAGAGTTTTTTTGATAGCATCTTAAATTTTGCATATTACCATTTACATAACATTAGTTGTCTACACTAATCCCTCATAGCTAACAGTGCTGCTATTCTCGTACATGCTGTGAAAGGTATCTTGTATTGATTATTGTAATTCTATCCTCTCTGGTTTACCACACAAACTTCTCCATAAATTTCAACTAGTTCACAGTGCAGCTGCTTGTGTCCTTACCAAAATCCGTTCCATAAAACATATTACACCTGTCCTCCAACATCTTCACTGGCTTTCTGTAAAATACTGTATTAGCTTTTCTATTTTGTCTCTTATAATCAGGTCTCTCCATAACCTCGTATCACCATAACTCTCTGATTTCCTGCATATCACCACTCCATCCTGTGATATAATTGCTTGTAAGATGTCCTTGAGTGCCTTGAAAGATTCCTATAAATAAAATGTATTATTGTTATTATTATTAAAATGTACAGCACTGCTAGAACTTTTGGAGGGTTTTGTCTACAAAACCTTTTAAACCTTCAGGCTCCTCTGGTGTAGAGTCAAAAATCAGTTTCCTTCCTATTCCATCACTTTTTAAAATCTTTTATCTTTTATCAGCTCTGATCATTTTTATTCTGAATTTTAACCTTTGAAATGCCACTTTTAGCAGGGTATCACAATATTTTTAAATGAAGAAAAGAAACAAAACAAATGACTTATTTTCTGTATAGTGAAAAAATAAATAAATAGAATAAATTAAAAAAACAAAGCACTGGGTGAAGGTCTGGGATCCCAGTCTGGGATGTGGTTATGACCAGCAGCTTTTTAATTTAAAAAGTTTTTTTTAATCAAATATATTTTTTGTACATCAGAGAACAAAAAGGATTCTTTCCTAAAACTGTTATTAAATATTATTTACATTATTTTCACTTTATTGAAAAATTTATGTGAAGTTATTTTGATGTCTAACTTTTAACACACTACCAAATATGTAAATGCCAAGTTTGATGCAACATGTTTTTAGAATCATAACCTGTAACCATCTGAAGTCTAAGTCATCATTAGTGATGGTCCTAACTCTAGCCCCAGGCAATTAGAATATGTAATTTATGTTTTGCTGTTTAGTTTGCTTTCAAAGCTTTGCTAATAATAACTTTTTAACAAAAAAAAGGCCATTTTGGTTGTCTTTAAAGAAAACTATTAGTTTTAGGGTGTTGAATGCCAGTTTTAGGGCACTTTTATACTCGCAGTGCGCCCCTTGTCGCCGGTGTCGCGCACTGAATTTGACATCACATCCTGTGTCGTGCACTACAACAGTTGTGGTGCTTTGGCTGGTTGTGCACCTCTTGATTTTTGTAACCTGGCGTGTTGCGCAGCAGCCGCTGTAGCTGGGTTATGGTGCTTATATGCTCACCGCAGTGGTCATGTCGCGGAACGCCGCAACATCATCACACATGGTCAGCCATTTATACCCACCGCAGCGGCACTTCTGGCCATTTGCAATCTTCTCCTGAACGATAGGTGTCGCCACTCAGACGGTCACATCAGCGCTGATATAGGAAGAGAAGAAGTGTTGTCGAGTGTTTTATTCAAAGTTTTTCCACAAACTGTTGTAACATCTTCCTCTGTATATCTGTCTGTCTCTGAGCTTCTGTACTGAAATAACATTCAAACCCGACATAATCGTACACTCGTGTCTTCAACCACACTGCCGCGGCCGCTGTGCAACGTGCCAGGTTACAAAAATCGAGAGGTGCACGACCGGCCGAAGCAACACACAGGATGTGATGTCCAATTTGGCACATGCTACTTGTGACAGGGGGCGCGTGGTGAGCATAAAAGTGCCATTACAGACACGAGTGTACGATCGTGTCAGGTTTCACCACCGTTTGAATGTTATCTCAGTACAGAAGCTCAGAGACATATAGATATACAGAGAGATGTTACAACAGTTTGAAAACATGAGACTTTGTGGAAAAAACTTTGAAAAAAAAAAACTCGGCAAACTCTTTGCTTCCGGTTTTGACTTCTTCTCTTCCTATATCAGCACTGATGTGGCGGTACCATCTGAGTAGCGACACCTATCGTTTAGGAGAATACTGCAGCGACTTCCTGTGCCTTAATGGCAGGTATAAATACAAGTGCACGTGTGATGAATGTTGCGGCTGCGCGCGAAGTGACCGAACAGCGAGCATAAAAGTGCCCTAAGGTGCAGGAAGCCTGTGAGTCAGTTCTTAGCCTCAGATCGTTTGGAAGTTCTTGTATAGTCTTAAATCTACTCATTTACTGATTTTTTTTCATCAGCACCCCTCAGAGGAGATCAGGCTCACAGAGACCTGTTATAATAATAATAATTATAATAATAACAACAATAATAATAATTATTATTATTATCATTATTGTTATTATTATTTTTTTATTGTTATTATTATTATTTTATTATTGTTGTTATGATCATTATTATTATTATTGTTGTTGTTGTTGTTATTTTTATTGTTATTGTTGTTGTTGTTGCTATGGTGTCTTTGGCAGCTGTCAGAGTGTTCTCACCCGTGGGATCACGCTGGCTTTTTTCTCCACAGAGAGACCGATCGAGCTATCGGCTTCATCCATAAAACCCTGCAGAGCTTCAGCCTACACACACACACAGACACACACAGACACAGGTTGTGTTTAAGGCATTAATAGCAGGGTTTTTAGAGTGAACTAAAACTAAACGCATAATTTAGTGACAGAAATAAAAAGTAGAACAGCAGTGATATTGCACATCTCTAAAACTAAAATAAAGATAGCTTCTTCTAACTTGGTCATAATTTATTCTCATAATGAGCATCGAGGTGGTGGGAGAGGAGGAGGATTTTCTGGAATTTCTATGTGACTATTAGTGAAGCATTTGCATTGTAATATTTGTTCTAAACACCAATCATTTAAAATAAAACTAAACCTAAACCAGCAAACTCTCTCTGGAAACTGGACCCAGCAGCTCCCAACACCGGATCACCAACCAGCTAAAGCTACAAATGTTCCCTGAATAATCTGAGCTTGATTTTTCTCCTCTGCAGGAGAAAATCTGCTCCATGTGGTCCTGTGGAGTTAAATGAATGGAACAGATTCAGTTTGCATCTGTTAGTAAAGTTGCTATAATCAACTTCTTCAATATGTTAAAATAATTTACAGAAAAGTCATCCATCCTCTCTCTTCCGCTTATCCAATTCAGGGTTGTGGGGGGACTGGAGCTTATCCTGGCTGCCATAAGGTGAGAGGTGGGGTCCACCCTGAACAGGTAGCCAGTCTGTCGCAGGGCTAATACAGTGAGACAGACGACCATTCACACTCAAGGCCAATTTAGAATCACCAATTAATCTAACTCCACTAACTGCATGTCTTTGGACTGTGGGAGGAAACCAGAGTATCCAGAGAGAACCCACATAGTCATGGGGAGAACATGCAAACTTTACACAGAAAGTTGATGGTAGATTCGAACCCAAACCTTCTTGCTGTGAGGTAAAAGTGCTAACCACTACACCACTGTCCTACGTACGTACAGAAAATAATAAAAATTAAAACAGCAAAAAGTTAAATTAAAAAAAAAAAACATGGATTTTTTTTTCTTTCCTTAAATCTTCAGAAATATGAATCGAGTTTGGTTTGCGTCTATAATTGTATTTGGTAATCTTTCTCATCTTCCTTTGTTAAAAGTTAAAAGTCTTATTTATGGTGATTATTTAGTTCTTCAATAACCATCTTATTTACTGTCCTATTAAAGTTTTATTTGACTACATTTATTACTTTAATTATAATTTATCAAGCTACTTTCATTTATCATTTATGTACATTTTTTAATTTTTCTGTGTAATTTTATTTATTTATTTTCTACAAAGGAAAATTAAAGCTTTAATCAGCTCAGATTTCAGATGATCACTTTAATAATCTTTACCATGATTTACTGTAATTTAACTCTTTAACCACCTTCCTTATAGTTCCATCATCTTCAATATTTCTTCATAGTTTCAAACTAACCCCGTAATTCATTTTGTTTTTGAAAATATTGACCTATATTTTCAATTAGATGATTTAAAACCTTTTTGTGTTTTCAGCACATTTATCTCTTTAGTTTGTTCCTGTCTGTCTGCTTAAAAACATTTTTAATTCAGTTTCAGACAAACTTTCTATTTTAATAATCAGTTTACAGTTTAACAGGAATTAACTGAAGTTAATGCATCATATGTGATCATAAAACATTGATTTTGAAAAAAAAAAAAAGGACCCGTCCTACCTTTCTTTGACCCTTTCTTTTATTGATTTCAGTTTATTTTATTTTTATCTTTTGGCACATTCTAGTTAATTGTTTATGTGTGTTAAATTTTTAACACACAGTCACTTTCTGTTTTTGACTTCAGGGTTTGTCTATTTTACCACCTTAAAAAGTCAAAATGAACTTCCTCATCACATCACATACAATCTAATTGTATTAGTTTATAGCGAATTTATTGTTTTTATTTTTTATTAAATCAAATTATGATAAGTCAGTTTAGTGCGATATTTCAGTAAAGTATTAAAGATGTTTGAATTCTGTATCTGTGGTTATAATGAAGCACAGTTTCTGACCTTTAATTAATTATTAATTATCTTATCATCAACCTTTTATTTCTTCTAATTTATCCACATTTCAGTTTCTCTTTAACCTCCTTGAAATTAATACATTAAATATAAAACAAAACCACTCTTAATCGATTCTGAATTCTCTTTCTGAATCAATCAATTTCAGTTGTACCATCTTTAATTTATTCTGTTTTGTCATATTTTACTTCCATAAACTGTTAAACTGTTAAATTTGTGCTTCATCACACACAGTTAGTTTTTCTCTTTGACTTTAGTTTTTTGTCTGTTTTACCACCTTAAATAGTCAAAATCAATTTTCTCATTATGTGATATACAACCTAATTTCATTAGTTTTCAGACTAAATTATTAGTATTTTTATTACTTCCAGTAGGCTAGTCAGTCATTAACATGAAGCACAAAAATGTCTTTAGATTAAACATTTGAATCTTAATTTATTTTATCTTTATTTTAAGAAATTTTAAAAACACAACCAGACCCTTTCAAAATAAAAGAGATACAGAGATCCTGTACAAGACAGATGACTCACCAGCTCACTGGTTGTGAGTCCAAGGTTCGGTTCGTCGGGCGCAGACGGCAGGTGGCTGTTGCCTGACCTTTGGCCCTGACACAGTGATGCCAGCACAGACAAACAGACAGAGAGATAGACCACGGCTCGCATGCTCTCCATCTTCAAAAGCACCTTTAAAAACCTATAAAAAAACACCAGAGAATTAGTTTCCTCATGTTAAACTGTCACTAAACTAGTGAAAAGGTGAAATAACTCACTTTAAACTAATAATTTAAGATCTTGCAGGAAAGTGTCAGAAACTCTTCTGTGGTGTCTGATTTCAGTCAGGTTTCTCTTTTGGTGTTCTACTCCCTCTCCTTCCTCCTCATGAGTGCTGGTTTGTGTGTCTCCTCTATTTATACCTCCTCCTCCTCCTCCTCCTCCTCCTCCTCCTCCAGCTCCTCTCTCGCTCTCAGATTATTCATGTATGCAGCTCGTGAGATAAACTGTGCAGATGTGCTGCGCCGTGATTGATGGCGTGTCTGTGAGTTCATATTAAACAGGTCGATGCTAACATGAATGTTTACCTGTTGTGCAGAGGTCAAAGGTCAGCAGTGTGATGCACAGCTGAAGATGAGGAAGACTCAGTGTATGTGACTTCTCATCAGCTGGAGGTGTTTAGTCCTTAATGATCACACTCATTAAGGACAACTTTAAGATTCACTGACAACTTAAAGCTGCTTTAATCACAGATTGGGTCAACTTAAAGCCCCTTTAAAGCGCTTTGAGTGCTCCGGGAGAGTAGAAAAGCGCTATATAAGAATCAGTCCATTTACCATTTACTCCCCCACACATATAAATAAATAAACTGTGTTTTCTTCACTGTTACTTTGATCACATTTTATGTGTCTATAATGCAGGAAACACAGACTGTACAAAAAAATTGGATGTGCTCATTTTATGATTTTATTATCAGTTAATGCTGTCTAGGTGGTTAGTGAGCTGTATTCACAGACTGTACAGGAGCACCACTCAGACACAGATACCTGCTAATTAGTGCTCAGTACCAGCCAAATCAAATCCTAGAATTTCACCAAAACTGAAGCTCAGACGTCTTGGACGGTCTGTTAGTATAATTAACTGGACAGCAGCCATATTATTGGTCAGGCTGTAAACATGTTTATTTCTGCTGTAAAGTTGGACATTTTAATGTGGGAGTCTATGGGGACTGACTTGCTGCTGGAGCCTCTGCTGGATGTTAGAGGAACTGCAGTTTTGGTGCTTCTGTTTCAGTGCTAGATTTTGATTCTTGGTTGAACATGGTTTATTGGAGGAATCACAATGTGTGTAAATATTTATTCCCTGTGTTGTATTTTTGTTCTGACTTGGTTTTATGTAGATTTTGACTTGTAAAAATGGTCTCACTGACCATCATAAAAGATTGTTAGCTGCTTTCAGTGTTACTGAATCACTGAAACACATTACATGTGTGCAAGTTTAATCTTGAAATATGTGAATAATGTGTGGTTGTTGTTGGGATCAGCTGATCTGCTGCATGAAACCATGCACTCACTGATAAAAAGGCAATGACAATACCACGCTGATGCTCTCCGGGAGCTCTGTCTAATACCTGAACTCTTTAGCAGCTTCTGTTTTCAGCTGCTCATTAAACTGCTGCAGCTTCTTGTCACAGGTTAGAGGTCAGATGTGTTGCTCACTGTTTCATTTCAGTGTTGTTTGTTGATTTGAGTCCCATGATGCACCTCAGCTGCCCTCAGCTCAGAGTTTGGTGGTGACGCAGAAGTAACAGTTTGTGCCCTTTTCTTTGTCTGATCTGCATCACGCTGCGACCTGCAGCGCCACTCGTTCACTCTCTGCTTTCATCTGCACTCTCATTAACCACTAAATGTCAGACCACAGCCGCACCAACTGCCGAAAACTTCTCATCTCCATGCCAGCTCTGCTGCACCGTTTTATTAGGAATGCCACATCAACTCACATTCCTTTTACTTCTCCTTTTATTTATTCCAAATGGACAGAAAAAAATGTTGAAAGAATTATTCAACATCAAGCCAGTGTCATCTACAGAATAACTCATGAATCATATTTAATGCGATTATATTACACAACAGATAATAAATATGACTCTATAAAGAACATTTTTTAAGCATGAACTTCAGGAATTTATGAATATTATTTTTGTCTTTAACGGTTCCAGAGACTTTTCACGTTACACGATGATGATTCTGTTTGATTTTATTGTGTTTGAATTGTTTCTTACAGCAGACATATATTATCATGTGTTCTGTAAGTGGATTGTGATGAGTGTTGGGAATGTGTTTAACTTTTTAGAAGATGGCTTTGCTTATATATATGTAAATTTGTTTAGCAGAATTTTTGGTCAGTGAACTTAGGAAATGCTCTTTGGAATGGCCAACAGTATGCTTTAGAAAGATGTGCCCCACACATTAACATTTGAAGAACAACCCTGAACATGAATAGAACCAGGAGTCTAAATCAGTTAATGTCTAAGTATAACATCACATTATAAGCTATCCAAAACTACCTGCCTTTTGTTTAAAAAAGTAATTGTTAAATTGCCCCCTCTTGTTAAATCATGAATTAACTGTGATTAACCACATTTTTTGTAAAGCTGAGTTCAGTTTCACTGCCACACCCAGGCCTGATTACTGCCACACCTGCTGAATCAAGAAATCATTTAAACAGAACCTGTCTGACAAAGTGAAGCAGGCTAAAAAATCTCAAAAAGTAACACATCATGTCACAATCTAAAGAAACAGCTGAGAAACAAATTCATTGACATCTATCAGTCTGGAAAGGGTTACAAAGCCATTTCTAAGGCTTTGGGACTCCAGTGAACCACAGTGAGAGCCATTATCCACAAATGGAGAAAACTTGGAACAGTGGTGAACCTTCCCAGGAGCGGCCGGCCTACCAAAATTACTCCAAGAGCGCATAGATGACTCCAGGAGGTCACAAAAGAAACCAGAACAGCATCTAAAGAACTGCAGGCCTCACTTGTCTCAGTTAAGGTCAGAGTTCATGATTCAACAATAAGAAAGAGACTGGGCAAAAATGGCATCCATGGG
>VUQS01071814.1:0-15310 GCA_015108495.1 Heterochromis multidens
TTGCTGTAATTGATGGAACCATGAATTCTGCTCTCTACCAGAAAATCCAGAAGGAGAATGTCCGGCCATCAGTTCATGTCCTGAAGCTCAAGAGCACTTGGGTTATACAGCAGGACAATGATCTGAAACACACCAGCAAGTCCACCTCCGAATGGCTAAAAAAAAAACCCCAAAATGAAACCAAAATGAAGGTTTTGGATGGGACTAGTCAAAGTCTGGACTTAAATCCGATTGAGATGCTTTGGCATGACCTTAAACAGGCCGTTCATGCTGTAAAACCCTTCAATGTGGCTGAAATAAAACAATTCTGCAAAGAAGAGTGGGCCAAAATTCCTCCACAGTGATGTGAAAGACTCATTGCCAGTTATCACAAACACTTGATTGCAGTTCTTGCTGCCATGGGTGGCACAACCAGTCATTAGGTTTAGGGGGCAATTACTTTTTCACAGAAGGCCAGGTAGGTTTGGATAACTTTTTTCCCTTAATAAATGAAATCATTTAAAAACTGCATTTTGTAGAAAGAAGAAGAAATTAGGTTTAGGATTAGGTTTAGGGGGAAAATATTTTTTCACACCACTGTGTGTGTATATATAGTCTTCTTTGATGATGGACTTGTTATGCTTTCATGCAAAGCATCATCTGCAGAACGTCATCTGCATCCTCTCTTTTTTGAAAACCTGGGAAGGAGGTGAAAATGACCCGACTCATGTAACGCGTTTTGCAGCAGGTTCTAACTTGTGAATGAAGTAGTGAATGATGGTCAGGTTAGGACTGATCTTTTCAATCAGGAATGTGGCTCCTCTCTATCAGCCCATCACAGCAGCTGCACCATCATTTGCAAAGCCAGCAAACCATGCACATAATTTCTTCAAGGACGCCCTTCATAATTGCATGATGTGGCAGACAGTAGCCTGGGTCCATAACTGCAATTTAACAAGTTGAATAAAGAAGTTGCACAACTCACTTTTGTACAAAATTCTGAAGTCTACAATCAGGAAAGTGGTTGACACACACAGTAGAAATATTTCTAGGATATTTTTATTAGTCTCCTCACGCTCTGAATCATTTAATTTAAATTTTATTTAGTTAGTTGTAGTTTTTACTCTGAAATAGCTGTGCTTAGTGGCTTAATGAAAGGTTGAAAGGAAACAGGATCTGGTGTCACCGGCAGTGTCATCTGTCACTGATCACTAGTGCTGAAAGTGAAAGTCAGTTTTGATTTTATTGCTCTTTGCGTTGTAGACAGTTTAAAGATGCAGCACTAAAAATCAGAAGGGGGGATGAATTTTTACTTTTTCATATCCACACCAAGGATTAAAAATAATTTAGCAGAGGCTGCGATATGTAGACCAGAGAGGGAAAATCCTCTCTGGATCTCTGGAAAGACTACAGAAAAAGAAATAAATAACTATCTAAACTCTTTGCATTCTAAGAAGCAACTATAAACCACTCAGCATGTCTCGAAATCCATTGATGGCCTGCCATGTCTTGTTACAGAGGTTCAGCTATGTTAATTTACACTACAGTAAAAATAGAACCTCTTTGCGACTAGGAGAAACTGGCTGTTGCCTGGTGATTGCACTCAATTTTTTTGCTGTCTGAGACTGATTAAGCAGAGATTGAGCATACAAAACCTTCAGCTTCTGGATGACCACTTGAGAGAGCTAGACTTGGAAAAGGTCTGCAAACAGCTGGCGTCTAATTTATGAAGACAGACAGATTGCCAAAAAGTTGCAATCAGTCTCAGTCAGTTTGTGCTGATGAGTGAAACTTGTCTGCAGCAACTCTCTTTGCAATAAGGCAATAGCCAAGTGGTTGTATTCTGGTTATATAAAAGTAAAGTTGCCAAGTGTCTGTGTCATTTTTCCAGTTATAGGCCCATTATGCTCACTATTCTTGCCTTGGTGAACAACGTATGTCACATCTGCCAGTGCAAGCTGCATTTTGGTGTTGTTTCAGTCAGTCATACAATACTCAATGTAACCTTGCATGGGTGCTGCTGCCACGGCAGCCAGGTTGGAAACATGAGTGCACGATTGTGTTGGTTTTTACTACAATTTTTAATCATATGTCAGTACAGAACCTCAGAGATTCACAGATTATACAGAGAAAGATATTGTAACAGTTTGAAAAGATGAGACTTTCTGGAAAATAATTTTTTAAAAACTCAGCAATTTCTTTGCTTCCAGTTTTGGCTTCTCCTCCTATACCGGCCCCGATGTGGAGGTTTTCTCTGAGTAGCGACACCTATTGTTCAGGAGAATATTGCAGCGAGTACTCACACCCTTAGTGCTGGTATAAATGGTACAAAGCTGTGGTGACATCGGTGGGTATAATTAGACCCTTAGTTATGGTGACACGCACAGATGCAGCAGCTTATGGCTCTCTCTTCTGGTGCTTTTTTTGGTGTATTTTGGTTTTATGTATGTATGTTTGTATATAGTAGTAGTAGTGGTAGTAGAAGTAGTAGTAATCGCTGTTACAGCCACCAAGACTTACTGGAACTCAGTTTTTGGCTAAAACTCACCACACTCACAATATACCTGCCAACCTAGCGAGACCACTGGTATCGCAATGGATTGTTGTCCAGTCAGGCAGACACCACAGAGGAAGGGGAGGAAGCAAAAGCAGGGATGCTGGTCTGGCCTACTAGCAAGGCTCAGAAAACACCCACACAAACCTCACCAACGCAAGATCATGGCCCAGAGAAAATGGAGGAACTGGAATTATTAATTGCTGGAAATCACCATGCCTGCAACTTCTGTGTCATGATAATAACTGAAACCTGGCTTCATCTGTGGTTTCCAGATGCAGCGGTACAGCTAGCAGGCTGCACAATCCACCGCAGGAAGAAAAACTATGACTCCAGTAAGAGCAGAGAAGGGGGTCTTTGCATTTACAGTATGTGCATAATGACTGGTCAAATTATAGCATAATCTTAGACAGCCACTGCTTTCCTGACCTAGAGTTTCTCTCAGTTAAAGGCCGAACCTTTTCTTTTCCAAAAGAGCTAACAGTGGTGATTATTGTAGGGTCTTTACCTTATTGACTGTTGAGGCGACTGTTGATGTGATTTGGCACTATATAAATAAAACTGAATTTAATTGATTATCAATGCTGTCTACATCCTACCTGATGCTATTGTTAGCATAGCTCTTGAGCTCCTGCTAAATGCCATAAACAGACACCAGTGGGCCCACCCTGATGGCTTTCACATCATAGTGGGGAATTTTAATCATGCAAACCTCAATTTGGTACTTCCTAAATTCTTTCAACATGTGCAATGCCTGACTAGAGGAGAAAACACACTTGATTATGTTCATTCAAATATCAAGCATGCCACACCCCCCTCCACTTAAGCCTAGTCAAACCATCCCTCTTTACTCCTTATTCCTGCTTATACCCCTCTCAGAAGAAAAACAAAGCCACAGAAGAAGACTATTGAAAGTTGGCTAGAGGAAGCGCTCTTACAATTACAGGACTGTTTTTCACACACTGTTTGGGACATATTTGAACATCAGAACCTGGCTATATACATGGAATCTGTTCTGTCCTACATAAAGTACTATGCTGATAACAACACTATAATGAAGTGTATCTGTGTCTTCTCCAACCAGAACTTCTGGATGACAGGCAAGGACCCTCCTCAAAGACCGGTACTTTGCCTTCACCTTCAGGTCTGGTGACAGAGCCCTGTACATTGCTGCTGGTTCTGATGGGATTCCTGGGAAGGTGCTAAATGCATGTGCAAACCATCTGTCACATGTCTTCACCAGTATATCCAACTTGTCCCTGGGACAAGTCCTCATCCCACCTGTCTCAGGTCTGCAACCATCATTCCTATAATCAGCCACCGATAGTATCAGTGACTACCACCCAAAATCACTTACATCTCTTGGGATGAAATGCTTTGAGAGACTGGTTTCACATCGCATCAAAGTCTGTCTCCCTCCCACACACATCAATTTGCCAACAAAGCAAACTGAGAATCCACTGAGGATGCCATACCCATAGCTCTCCACACTGCACTGAGCCACCTAGAACACCAGGGGAGCAATGTGAGGATGCTTTTTATTCACTATAGCTCAGCCTTCAACACAATCATCCCAGATATTCTAGTCAACAAACTTTCTGACTTAAGCCTACCCTTGTTCACCTGTGCCTGGATAAAGGACTTTCTCACAAATCACCCTTAGACAGTGAAACTTGGCCTACAGAGATGAGTTCCCAATTGTCAGTTTGGAGTTCAGCCAACCTGGCACTGAACACCAGGAAAAGAAAGGAAATCACCTTTGATTTTAGGAAGAACAAAGGGCACCAAA
Source organism: Heterochromis multidens (assembly GCA_015108495.1). Lineage (NCBI taxonomy): Eukaryota > Metazoa > Chordata > Actinopteri > Cichliformes > Cichlidae > Heterochromis > Heterochromis multidens. Next base: position 4,323 of record VUQS01071814.1, read on the forward strand.
AAGGCATAGTAGTGACTTCACTTCCTGAGAGTGCTCAAGAAGAACAACCTGGGTCAAAAGCTGGTAGTGACCTTTTAGTACTCTCTCTATGGAGAAGCATGACATACAGTATTGTATCACAGTGCGGTATGGGAGATACACTGAAACAGAGAGGAGGCGGCTTCATCAGATCATGAACACAGCGTAGAAGATCATCGGCTGCTCTCTGCCCTCCCTACACGACTTGCTTACCTCCTGCTGCCTCAACAGTGCCAAAAACACTTTAAAGGACCTATCATATCCTGGCCCAGACCTGTTTGACCTGTTGCCCTCTGGCAAGTGCTACAGGTCCCTCAAATCAAAGACAAACAGACTCAGAAATAGCATTTTCTCAAGTGCCAACACTGAACCCCAATTTGCACCGTCACCCCACACTTATCACCACATCAGATGACAACTCTTTGTTACCCCTCTAGAATATCATTTATTTTGTTCCACTGAGTGAGCTGCTATAATCATTTGTCCAAATCATTTTGTTTTATCCCCTCTCTCTCGCTCTCCCACACACAGTAGTAGTTACATAACTATATTTGCATTATATTTACCGTGCGTAAGGCCAAAGTCCCTGTGAGCATCTGTCAGCTGTTTGAAATGCTCGTTGATGGAGATCTGTGAGAGGGGAAAAAAAAAACCACATTAACATATATAGATGCATGTATATTTTTTCGTAGCCATTAGTTCTACTATTAAAATTTATACTTGAATCAATGTCATAAATAATTTTAATAATCAATTTAACCTAATCACTTTAACCCACTAAAACCAGTGGTGACATATGCGCAAAACCAATGTTTAATTTAGCTTTGGGTTAGGTTAACCTCAAACCTAAACCTTTTGATGAGTTCCCACAATAGCCAATTACAGAAATTACTAGCTGCACAAAGCTAGGGAACATAGGGATCATCATACTCTAGATTAAGCCACTGCTTCATTTAGTTATGTGAAATAGTAAAAGTAAACATATGATAGTGCTGTTAGTATTTTTCAGTGACTGATAAAATCTAGGGAACATATAGCCAATAAATGTAATTTAAACTTTAGCTAAGATTGGTTGTGGTTATGTTACTATCTAGCTTTGACTTGATTTTTTTTGGTCTTAGCTGTTTAGCTATAGTCTAGGATCTGTAGTCAGTTATAATGTGAATGTCAAAAATATACACTTTTATTGAATAATACTTTATCTACAGGTATATTGAAACAGAGTCTAAACTCAATTTTAATTTTAAAAAATCTACTGAGTTATTTTATTATATATACAGGGCACTAAAATGTTTAATAATCTACTTAATATAATGTTAAAGAATGCCTTTATCAAACTAGATTATACAATTTTCAGTCCTTACGCCTGCACAGATTAATACAGTTTACATGATGATGATTATGATGCCAATGGAAATACATCAGTGGTATGATTTTTATGTGTAGTCCATGGTATAATCTTACAAAGACAGAGTAGTAGATGAAATGAGGGGGGAGACAGGCAAAGAAACAGACAATCATGGAGAGGATAATTAAATTTGTAGTGGAGGAACTAGAGAGGATGAAGTCTCCTATGAGTCTCCTTCAGCTCTGAATGAGCTGTCTCTCTAGATGGCGTTGAGATAATTGTACCATATTAGCATGGATCTGTAGTTACACACAGAAGGGTAGGCTCAGCCTGGTGGGGTCCACACATTTGCTTACAGACTATTATCTAAACCACAAACTCTTGGCTTGTCATGTATTATTTTTGTGTTATGTAAATGTACATTTTATGCATGGATTAGATAGTATCGATTGTGTTAATTTGTGAGCTTTACAAGTGCTGTTAGGTATAATTTTCAACTTTGTAATACCTCTAACTTTAATAATAATGTAGTTCTATTTGCAGAATAAGTTCCTCTACGTAAGAAAATGCAATTTTCACCTATTCTGCGCCCTGTGAATTTCCTCACACAGTGACTTACAATAGGCTTCTCTTACATATTTGAGTCATTTTTAAGAGTTCTGAAACAGAACTAGCCTAGCTGCACACTGTAACGAACAGTATTGCACTTCAGTATTATGTTATGTTAAGCACAGACCTTAAAAACAACACAAAAGTATAAGTCAAAAATTTCCCAAATGCTTTTTTAACAGAGCAAGGGATTTTCAACATAGCATTTCTAAACATACCAGTGTTCTTTAGAAAGCATAAATTATTTCTAATTGCACACAATAACAGAATTATATATAACAGCAAAAATGACCAGGGTCATTAATATAAGCTCCCTGAAAAGCTGACCTTTTTATTGAGCCATAGCACAAACCACTGCTGGGTAATGATGTGCTTTAACTTTGTAATACTCAAAGCTTGCAAAACAAGTTAAAATTGAGTTATCTTCCAATTTTTACACAGTATAAAAACTTTAGCAAGGGTTTGAACTGTGATTTGAGAATGCATCATGCCAAAAACAAAATAAATCAGTTTAGACTTGAGAATTGTTGATGCTCACAAAGCAGGAGATGGATATACAAAGTTATTAGAGTGTTTCCAAGTGTCAAGAACTGGAGTGAGAAGAATCATCAAGAAATTCAAAGACAGCCACACAGTACAGAACAAGCCTGGCAGGGGTAGGAAGTGTAACATTTCAAAGACTCTGGAAAGAAAACCAGTGAGAGATGTGTTTAAAGACCCCAGAACAACTGCCAAGACATGAGTAAATGATTTCGAAGTTGGGAATTGTAGTCTCAAAGAACACAATCACTAGAAACCTGCACAAAGGCCTGACTTGAATCCCACTGAAAATCTTGGGGTGAACTGAAGACCGAGGTCCATGCCAGAAGATCATCAAATCTGGAGGAGCTTGAGAGATTCGCAAAAGAAGAATGGGCCGGGATTGCTCAGGAGACATGTGTGAGACTTGTTGACAAGGGAGAACAAGTAGGGGCCGTAGTAAGCTGCTTGGACACAGGCTGGGGCTTGGTCAACCCGGGTCAGGTCACCTGGCAGAGGGTGTCTGTTGTAAGACCCAAAACACCCAGTGAAGCCAGGATACAACACTGATGATGTGTCCAAGCTAGTGCACCAATCGTAGGTGTAACTGTTCTGTGACTGTTCAAAATTCCTTGCTCTGTTTAACAGCACTTGGGAAATACTTTTAAAAAATGAAATTTTCATGGGGGGGGGGGCTAATAATTCTGTCCTCATCTGTATGTATACATTTAAAGCAACTACTAAATAAACCCGGTGGTGATATTGTTTGGTCAGTATCCTCAAGAATAAAAATGTAAAACTGAAAACCAAGAAAATTCAAGGGACAATGAAAGAGGTATTGCTATGTGGAGAATAATTGCGCCTTAACTAAACTTAGCACAAAAAGTAAGGGAATTTGTATTTATTTCTTTGTTGTAACAATGCTTCTTGGCAATAAATCTTATACCTTTGGAAAGCCTGTTTATTTCCCCTTAAATGGTGCCACATCTGTAAGGAAAATGCATTTGTGGGTTAAGCAGCAGATTTGAGTATGTGGGTTGTGCCCATGAAAAACTTGCCAAATCTTCTCTGCCAATGCCAAACAGCTTATTCTGCTATTGACTTTTGTTTTGAGTATTTGGTACCCCAGGTGCTGAAAATCAGGTGCCTGATTGGCGCCTGATTAGCAGCACCTGTCAGCATGGACCCTGATACAGCGGTCAGTTTGTTGTATGCTCCAAGCATGCCACGTTTGACTGATCTGGATAGGGTCCGTGCCATAGGGAAACTTCAAACTGGTGTTCCACAAAACCATGTTGCAGCATTATTTGGAGTGAGCCCTAGTACTATCTCCAAATTCAAGGCCAAGTTCCATATATTTGGGGATGTCAGAGACAGACCGTGAAGTTGGCGTCCCAAGAAGATGACACCACAAGAAGACCATTTCCTCACCCTGTCAGCACTTAGGAACCATAGGCAGTCAAGGTTTGCAGGACAATTTGGCTGACGGCTCTCTACCCAGACAATCCAGAAAAGACTGCACACAGCCAATCTCCATGACAGCCCTTCACCGTCAGGCCTGTTTGTGCTGGTGTCAGAAACATGTGCACTGGAACCTGAACATGTGGAGGAACGCTATGTTCAGCCATGAGTCCAGATTCTGCCTACAGCAGTTGGATCGTAGGGTCAAAGTGTGGAGAAGATGAGGGGAAAGCTATGCTGATTGCTGCACCAATACAGTAATAGCTTTTGGTGGAGGCAGTGGGATGGTGTGGAGCGGCATCTCCCTCACTGGAAAAACAAGGCTTGTTACCATTGGAGGCAACCTCAATGCAGAGAGACATTGAGATGAGATTCTGCAACCAGTTTAGCTAGCTCCCATGCTCCCTGTTTCTCATGAAAATGCGACAAAATGTCAATGCTTGGGAGGAAGAGAAGAGGAGACATATGGACACATTTCTCATTTGATGTAAAAGAAAATAAGACAAACTGTGTGGAGCAACTCTCACCGGTAAAAACATGACAAACTTTTACACTTTATATTTTAGTTAACATGATCAACTTTAGATCTAATCTATTATAATCTTCTAAAAGCATTTAGATCCTTAAATTATGACTAAAAACTAAATGGCACTTTGGTCAAAAGACTATGACTAAAACTAGATCAAAATTTGCTGGTTTCAAGGCAACACATGCAGTACAACCAGCATGCTGAGCTTTGGCAGACACTGATTAATGAGTAATTTTTGTTGTAGGAAGAGTAAAGGTAAATCAGTGGAAGATTTAAAGCATCCCAACTATTTTTTTAAGTTAAGTCTTGAAGCTGAGGCACTGAGATGCATCGTTACCGTCTGAGTTGACAGATTGACTGATTAATCATCCAGCCTTTCACTGACAACCCAAATGAGACGGCGGCTGATGACACAATATCAGGGGAGTATGTGCGATTCATGGTATGAGATGAGGAACAGATAAAGATATGACAGTGTTGACTAGGTTTGACTATTTATATTTTGTAGCTTTGATATGACATGAAACGGTAAAATTACCTTTGCATCCACCTCACCCAGTCCATTTCGGCCTGAGTTGTTTTTTCCCGTATCCACAGTAACCTAATTAGAATTGTACAAGAGGAGTGGTATTGTTGAGGAGGAATTTGTCACAATTAACTAGAATGCACTGTGTGTGCCAACCAATTAGCCTCAACCTTTTAGGAAAAAAAAAACATCGTGAACTGACTAAAGTGACCCGAGTGTGGAGGTAACCCCTATCCCCACTCTCTCTCGCTCTCTCTCTCTCACACACACACACACACACATATATATACACATGCAAAAAAAACAGAGGCACTCACCTAAAATTCAAGTAATTAAATGAGAAAACATAAAACCACAAAACACAAGGATGTATTTAGATTATGAGGCAGTGTTCCCACCTGCAAACACACACACATACACACAAACACACGCACATAACCATTAGAAGTGATGTCAAATTTCTTGGGCAAACATGCCACTCCACATGAACCACCTGCAATGGAAAGTGACTTTTCAAAAACTAGCAGTTAAATCCTCTTTTCTGTCCAAACAAAATCCTTCTTCTCTGTGCAAAACATTCTACAAAGTCTACACTTTCCTAACACAAAGGCATCTGGTCTATTTGTTAAAAGTTAGTAAATTAAAGTAAAAATCATTCCCCTTTATATAAATAAAAGAATAAAAAATATTGGTCAAATTTTGTGTAACTGAATGATGCCTTTTAAATTCAGTTCAGCTTCAGAGCTTGTGAAGCTGGCTAGCTAAGCATCAACATGTTATTTCTAGTTATGGTGCCATATTTTGCACTTTATTCAAAAACTTGTATGCATCACATTTTTCTTAAAACTATTATATAGTTAACAATCCACCGCAGAAGCTTAGATAATAAAAGTGGCTGAGGTGCTTAGTTTAAACAGGATTATAATGTCTGTAGATACAATGGAACTCCAGATGTGACGTCATAAGCAGGATTGTTGGGGATTGATGGCAGCTTCAGTTCTACCATTGGTAGCAACTTATGGTAGTTTGCAGGTATGAGCAATGATCTGAACAATGATCGCCCTAAGTGACTGTTGTTGTGATTTGGTGTTATATAAATAAAATTGAATTAACCTGAACATGTGGAGAATTGGCCGACTCTGTAGCCCCAGCCTCCAGAGCCGGTTGTGAGCCTTGTGCAGCCCCAGCCTCCTGAGCCGGATGTGAACCTTGTGCAGCCCCAGCCTCCTGAGCAACCCGAGAATCTGTGCAGCCCCATAATGCTGTTCAGCCAGGGCCAGTCTCCCTGCACACATCTATTGACACTGGGTTTCCCCACCCTGGCCAGCCCAGAGACTGCTTCTCTGCCCGCATCTGCTGACACCAGACTCCCTCTGTCTACTTCTGGCTATCTCAAAGACTTTCGACTAGTCCTGCACAGCCCAAGTCTCTGCCTGAGTGCCCTGCTGAGCAGCCTCCGCCTGAGCCAGGGAGTCCTGAAGCTGTGGGTCCCGCACCACATGAGCCAGAGAGTCTTGAGCCTGGGGGTTCTGCGCAGCCGGTGTCCAAGAATCCAGAATCTGTGGGTCCTGCGCCGAATGAGCCTGAACCTGAGCCCATGGGTCCCTCAACGTCAGAGGCTGAGGATTTTGCACTGCCTGAGCCAGAGCCTGAAGGTCCCGTGTCACCAAAGTGGTCCCATCACCACCACCGACTCCGGCCTCCAGCCAAGCCACCAGAGTTGTCTCGTCACCTTAGCAGTCGTCTGCCTCCAGTCATGCCTCCAGGGAGACAGAGTTACTTCGTCTCCACCACTGGCTACCTGGCCAGCACCCTGAGTTGCTTCAACTCCGCCGCTGGCCACCCGGTTGGCCCCCTGAACTGTTTTGCCTCCTCTGCTGGTTTCCTGGCCTTGTTTTTCTCCCTGTTTTTCATTTTGGTTTTTGATCCCTCCTTCCTGGTCCCTCTACCCACTAGGGTCTGACTGGACTTTGTTAATATTTGGGACGTGTGGGAGCCGTCCCTTGAAGGGGGGTACTGTCATGGTCCTGGGTCTTGGACACAGCGTTTTGTGTTTTTTGACTAAGTTCCATCTATGTTTAATTATGTTCAATTTGATTATTAGTTCTTAGTTAATTTTGTTTACTGTTTAGTTTTTCTCCTTTGTGTTTTCCTTTGTATTTATCTGGTGTGGATGGCTTCATAGCTGCTTGGAGTTATTGTTTACTTTTACCTCCAGAGCATTTTGAGTTCAGGGTTCCTGGTTTTGATTTATTCTTAGCTGAGTTTGTATTTTCTTCATATGGGGTTTTGAGTTTTGCATTATTTTTTATAACAGATCTCCTCAGTTATACTCTCAGTTTAGTCAGAGTTTTGGCTATAATTTCCATTTCCCTCATGTTCTTTATATCTTGTCAAGCCTTCGTCTCTATGTTGGGTGTTCTTTAGCCATGTTATTTCCTGTATTATTTTGATATTCATGTTTCCTTTTGCCTTGTATTTGGTTTTACTTCCACTCTGTCTCATTAGTCTAATTCAGTTCACCCTTGTCTTGTTTTCCCCAGCTGTGTTCCCTCTCCCTAATTACCTCGTGCGTATTTAAGCCCTCAGGTTGCCTTTTTCTGTGTATCATACTGTTTGTTCCCTGCCTATCAGCCTGTGAGTTTTTCCCCGCTTTCTTTATGGACTTTGTTTTTTGCCTATTGTTGGATTACACCTTTGCCAAATAAAGGTCAGTTTTTGTTTTTGCCACTCCATCTTAAAGTCTGCATTTGGGTCAAATTTCCACATCTACATCCTCAAGACATTACAGGAACACACAGCTGAGTGGGACAAGACAACACAAAGAGTAACGTTTACCAAAATAAAACAGGAAGGGACACAACAGAATGACAACAGACACAGCTAACTTGACACAAAAAGACAAACATAGATGGAGATGAAGCTAAACAAGGAAACACATGGGAAGCAGGAATACACAGGGACTCCAGGAATAAAATACAAACCAAACTGAAACCATGAACAGAACTAGATGTGAAACTGAAACCTGAAAATATAACTATAAAGAAACAAACAAGGAAATGCTGTTATAAGAAAATACAAAATACAAAATTCAAAACAAAGGACTCTAAAAGAAACTTAAAACTCTGGATCCAAAACCCAAGGACCATGACAGTACACCTCTTAAAGGATGTTTCCAGACGTCCCTGACAAAAACAAAGGACACTTGACCCAGCTGGGTGGAGGGGGCCTTGAAGGAGGGCCTGGAACCAACAAACAAAAACAGGGAGCACGAAAGTCCAAAAAGCAGTGATGACAGTTCAAGACGTCAGCCTGGCCGAGGGGCTTAGCTGGTGTTGGCTGAGGAGACAAGATCCCTTGGGTGGCTTGGCCGGTGGCCGGCAACAGCAAAGGAGGAGAAGAGAGCTCATCAGAAGGCCAGACAGGAAGCCAGCAGCAACGAAGATTGAGCCCCTCAGGAGATTTGGCTGGTGTCAAAAGAGGTGACGGGACCTCTCAGGTGGTTTGGGAGGGGAGTAGCGACGAAGACGACGAAGGCCCTCTGGAGAAGGGACAGGTGGCTAACAGTGACGAGGCAGGGCAGCAGTCCAAAAGCTGAGGACTGATCAGGGCTGATCAAGCCACTGGCTTGGGCCCAGGTGACACGGGACCCTCTGGCTCGGGCTCAGGTGACACAGGACCCACAGGCTTGGGCTCTGGCTCTGTGGACACCACAGGCTTGGGCTCTGGACATTGGAGGCTTGGGCTGCTCAGCAGGGCATGCAGCCGATGCTAGAGACTGGCACTGTGGCTGTTCTGGCTTGGGAGAGGCACAGTCTCTTGGGATACCCCGGGTGGAATTACAGTCTCTGGGAATGCCCTGGGCAGAGCTACAGTCTCTGGGGAAACCAGCCGGGGAACATAAACACTCTTTGAATTGGCCGACTCAATTATACTAAACATAAACTGCACATTGGATGGCTTGGGTTCAGAGACAGCTGGCTCATCTTCACAATTGTCTTGAGGTGAAACGCAGCTTTGGTAAGTCTCTGTTTTCAATTTTTCTGGCTCAGAGTGAGCAGAAAGAGAAGAGTCAATTTCACTCACCATTCAGGTAGTAGACCCGGCTTGGTAGATGTGAGTGGAGATAGAGACTCGAGCTGAAGCCCGGTGTTGGCAGACACAAGCGGAGATACAGGCTCGAGCTGGGGTTGCACAGGGTACACAGTGTTGGAAGGCTGGGGCTGTGCAAGATACACAGCGTCGAGAGGCTGGGGCTCGGCGTTGGCAGAAGCAGGCAGAAAAGCAGTCTCTGGCAGCGGCAAGAGCACTGACGAAGGGAGCCCCTCTTCCTCTCAGAAGAGGGAGCAGGGGTGCTGCGGTGGCAGGTTCCTCCTCTTCAGCCCACAGCTCCGCCAAGAAGGAGGCTGGCGAGGAGCAGACAGGGTCGTCAGGCAGTTAAGCTTTGACTGGCTGGGCAACGACGGAGAATCGGGTTGTGGCTCAGGTGAGGGTGAGCCCAACATCAGGGAGACAAGTTCATCAGAGGTTAAGGTCTTTGGACTAGGGAATATGTTTTTGCCACAGAAAGCCGCATTTCTCTTCCAACTCACGGGCCTGTATCTGCTCCCTCATAGCAGCTAAGGAGCCATTCAGAATGCAGACACTGGGTAACTGGAGGAGTAGTGGAGTAGTCTTTTATTTTTTTTCCACAAAAGGACAAAAGCATGATGGCAAAGTGCAAACTGCATCCAGGACAGAAACAACTGCATTATACTGCAACTTCGGGTCTTTGTAAGCATCTGCTGAACCCAGCCCAGCAGCCAGAGCCTGAACTCCAACAGGTAACAAAGGCAGTGATGAGCAGCCAGGCTTGCAGCCTGTGTTTCTATTCATTCATGTTACTAAAGTAGAATCACTGTGGCAATCACTTTGAAGTCTCTTTGGGCTGGTTTTCAACTTTGCTTTGTGTTGTCGGTTATGTGTTCATATGTAAATACTAAAAGAAAGATTGTATGTGTCCCCTCATCAGGACAGGGTTATGTATTTGTGTGTGCAACTGTAGCCTAAGGTTTATATTGTTAACTGGTAATTATGAGACAAGAAATTAATGTAAGACTTGTATAACAAATTATTTTCTCTGGTGAGTAATTAAGTAACGAGTAATGTGTAACATTACTTTTTGTGAGCAGCAACACTGGAGATGGCCTCACATTTTTTTTTCTGCCATTTTTAGCATTTATTGAAAAGGGACAGTAGAGAACAGACAAGAAGGTAGGGGGAATGACATGCAGGAAACGCACCACGGTTTAATCGAACCTAGGCCCCTTTAGCCTTTTGGCAAATAGGTCACTTTCTCAACCAAGTGAGCTACAGCGGCACCCAGATGGCCCCACATTTGACTCTAGAACACTTTGGTATACAGAGGAGTTCATGGCTGACTCAATGATTGCAAAGCGCCAAGATCCTGTGGCTGCAAAACAAGCCCAAATCATCACTCCTCCAGTACCGTGCTTAACAGGTGGTATGAGGTGTTTGTGATGATGGTGTTTTATCCTGTCTCAGAGTGATGCTGAAAAATTAGTTCATGCATTTATTACGTCTAGGCTGGATTACTGTAATTCATTATTATCAGGTTGTCCTAAAAATTCTCTGAAAAACCTTCAAATGATCCAAAATGCTGCAGCGAGAGTACTGACAGGGACTAGAAAGAGAAAGCATATTTCTCCCATATTGGCTTCTCTTCATTGGCTCCCTGTTAAATCCAGAATTGAATTTAAAATCCTTCTCCTTACATACAAGGTCTTGAATAATCAGGCTCCATCTTATCTTAAAGATAAGATAGACTGCTGGCTTACTTGTGGTTCCTAGGGTATTTAAAAGTAGAATGGGAGGCAGAGCCTTCAGCTTTCAGGCCCCTCTTCTGTGGAACCAGCTCCCAGCTTGGATTCGGGAGACAGACACCCTCTCTACTTTTAAGATTAGGCTTAAAACTTTCC
>VUQS01071818.1:0-18719 GCA_015108495.1 Heterochromis multidens
GCCATAATCAACAAATCAAGAGCTGCCCTGATTGCAAATGCAAGAATTGGCACTACTACTTCCTGGCAAACAAAAACAATTAGTGCCATGTGTGATTGACAGTTGGACTGTACAGGTTGCCAAATGTATGTATCCTGTGTAAAATAAGTGTCTAAATAACAGTTCTGAACCAATTTCCAAGAAAACCTGATGAGAAAACAGCAGCAATGGAAATATCTTGGTTGAACTCTTTCATGTCAGACTTGCTCATCTTGAACATTTGTGAAACTGCAAGCGACATAATAACTTTAGCAATCTGCAATATTTGCTACAGCTTCAGCTCTTAGTATGCTTTTTCAGTTGTAACAGGGAGCCAAAAAGCTAGAGCAAGACAGAAATGGAAGATGTCTTTGGGTGGCTGTGTAGTAGCGAAAGGCTGTAAAGTGCTGCCTTTTCTGAGGGTATCTGTGAGCAAAGCTCAAGTAACATGCTTCTCAAAGAGCTAATCAATGATTGCACCCTATTTTTGATCTTTTGTCTAGTGGCTACAGTGTAAGCTGTGGAAGTCATGCTTTTTGTCAGGTGAATCCTTTCTCTCTGAATTGTCCATCTTTGTTATCATCCCTAAGCCATGCAGGTTGTACTTTCTGCAGTGACTTCATTTTTGTAGATATATTTCCTTTTCTTTTTTGCTGCCTTTTATATGAAATATAATTCTACTTGATGTTTCATGAAAAATTTAACAAGTGAGAAAGACAAAAAATGAAAGCATAAAGCGAACCATTAGTGCTGTGATGCACAAAGTAATATCCATTATATTTACATCAGATAGATAAATTCAAAACACAAGTACGATCAGTCACCAAATTTCAGTTTTCTTTAGTATTTCAGAACAAAAAAAAAATGTGTTAAAGGTTTCTCCATGACAAATTGTTCTGGAGTGAAAATAGAGTGGAAAGTGTAAGTGTATTTATTTCACTTCCAACTAACTCTTGCCTGAAGGTTCCCTATTTACTAGATGGGGACCTTTGATTTTGATGTTCTATTGAGCTTTACAGTGTTCAGTATATAAAACATGTAACCTTCACTTTTATTTATCCTGCCTGGGCTTTGTCAGATTGTCTTCATATTGTTCAGAGTGTAGCCTGTAATCTACGTAAGTCAGAAAATCTGTCATGTTTGGCACACTAATGCTACATTGCTGAAAGCACAATCTCTCACTGAAACTCTTTGCAGCAGAAAAACAAGTTGTTGGGATTTTTTATTATCATTATTGTAAATACCTGTGTGAATATTGCAATCTAAACAAGAAAAGAGAGACTGTGTGTTTAATCTACCGGCAACTACTTTTTTTCAAGGAGTGTGCAAAAAGTCAACAGAACCAGAAAAAAGGTCATTTTTTACCTTCAAAAGGCCTCCTCTTGGCATTTAATTAATTTTCATCAGTGTACAAATAACCTTAACACCTCAAAAACAAAATGTTTCTTTTGCCTAATCAAGTAAATATTTGAGAAATGGAGATTTCACCTCAAAGTTATACTTTTTATTAATCAATGCTAATTCAAAAGATTTTTGAGGTTCGAATTAAACTTTAACAAGCTCTCCCTGAGGTAAAGAAATCCCATATTTTGCTTAAATTTCCTGTTTTCCCTTTGTTTTTAATTACATATGCATACTTTGCTTCACTAATATTTCATAGTGTTAAAGATTATTGTTTTCAGCTGCAAAGAAAGTGTTAAATTCTCTAAACATCTGATGAACATTGCTGTTAAAACTGTTGATACGGTAGTGAGTGTCACTAAAAATAAATAACATGAATGCTCCACAATTGTCAAGCTGTATACCGTGCAAATTATACTCTAATACTGTTTGGCTGTTCATTATTTGATATCTATTCCAGTAATGACTCTGTACTTTGTACATTTTATCTATTATGGTGCATTTGCACTGTGAACAGCTCTGAATGGTGACAAATGCACTTGGAGAGAAACCAATAAATGTCACTGCCAATAAATGTACAGGATGCAAATTTAGTCTTTACAGCTACTCCATCATACATATATCCACTCCAAGCTACAAAAAATAGTCAGACTTTGATTTGTCCTCTAGAGTTTAACCACCCTTCCCCAGATACAGACTATTGACTTATCATGAATGCACCTAAACACAGCTACCTCTGCTGTCGGCTGCTCTCTGAACTTTGAAGATCAGCTATTGAGGATTCTTCTGTCACTGTGGATCACAGGATGAGGCCTATTGATTCAGCAGGCTCAGATTTGGAGCCATACTTAGTTACTCGAATGTAAATAATCCTGGAGGGAGTTATATCTCACAACTGAAGCTTAGCTCCATGTTACCGGTTTACAGCTGGGTAGGAATGAATGCAAAAATTAGGAAATACTCAGCTGGAATAAACAACATCTGAGATTTTAGGTTGTTTATTCAGAAATCTTGCCTTGTCTGCATGATGAATAATTGTTTTGGTGTTCATGCATCTTAATACAGTCCTTATTCTTCTCCTATAAATGATTTACAGCACAAAAAATGTTGCCGTTCTCAGATAATTACTGTAACAAACTTTATCAATGAAACCAGCTTTCTGCTTTTCCAAAAATCTTTAGATGCCACTTATTCTGATTAAATATGGGTGGAAGTGCAGATATCAACTAATATTTCTGTTCCTTGAGGGCAAACCAGCTCCCATATTAATATCTTAAAGGCATCCGTGTTCATTCTGTGATTCGTGCCTTACGTGGCAATACACTTTTTGTCCCGTTACCTATGTCACTCTATGCGACTCACTCTATGCCTCAGGTTAGGAGCTGCTCCAGCTCAAATGGTTCATTCCCTTGTACGCTTAACATTTTCATGAGATGGGATTTCAAATATGACTGGTAATTAACCACAGAACACATGTTAAATGTATCCCTTATAAGCAATGTTGGCTTGTTTTTATTATCAAAAAAGTGACACAGATATATCAAAAATGAGTATTTTTCATTAATCAGTGAGTCATGCAAATGTTTCATACTCCACCTGAATAACAAAATATATTTGATGGTTGTACAACAGTGATGGATGGGTCTTTCATGCCTCACCAGATTTGCCACAAACAAATCTACTAAATCTTTTCTCGAATCATTTAAAATTCCTAATCTTTTTCATTTAGTTTTATTTGCAATTATTCCAATTTCAACTAATGTTGTGCACTCGTTTGCAAGAACTTGTTGAACCCAGGTGCACGGCTTTATGGTATAATCAAGGCTACAACAAACTTTATTAGATTTTTAAAAAACAACATTCTTCTTGTAATGGGAATTTATCTATTGCAAGTGGTGCAATCAAGAGTTAACTAAAACGTAACGCTAGAGACAGTAAGACCGCAGTTCATGCGCCCATCTTGCTCTGCAGATTGAAAAAAAAGCTGTGAGGAATTCACTGAGCTGCTTATTCTCCCTTATCTATTCTTGCACTATTGTCAGACAAAATTAACAAGTCATAGGTTTTACACCTCCTCGTTGTATCTGAAATTTCCCATGCACTCTCTCTCTCTTTCTCTCTAGCTTTCCCCTGCTCACTGTTCACCCTGTTCAGCAGAATAAGGTTTACAGTCCATAGCTGTAATATGAAACTGGTGTAACTGCTGGCCCTGTGGCCAAGAAGGATCCCATGCATCATTAGTAAATATTTGATTTCTTCTGAGGGAAGAAAGGGATTTATTGCATGCATACTTTTATTGTTACGCTGTGCTGTACAGTCATTCCTATGGATTTTATGATATGCTAATATGCAAGCCTGCATTTGCACAAACCTCTGTTCCTGTAGTTTACGCTCTTTGTCTTGCAGTTAGGTAAATAAATCTCATCATTTAAGTGAAACTGTCTCTGGGATTTATTGTAATTAAATAAATGATTAGTTATTAATTGATTCAAAGCTTGAATCTGCATTCATCTGTTTGTTTTTTTGTCATCTAGTTTCTTCTGATCCTACTCACTTATTTTGGTGATCGGCTCACAAAACACTTCCTCGCCTCACGCTGCCACACAAGAAGGATGAAAAGAAAAAAAAGCAATACTGATGTGCTTGGTAAGATGTAGGTTAGGCTATCATCTACATATTTGCTTCATGTAGTTTGCCGATGCTGTGAGTACCTTGCATGGAAAGCGGGACTAAGCTTACTCTTTAATTCCATCAGACAGCTCCTTTCATTTAACGGCTATTGTTGAGAGCACTGAAAAATGGTTGTTTCCATGGTGACACCTACTTGTGGGGAGACGTAGACCTTCATTTTTGTCAGATTCAGGGACAAAGATGCAGGATGTGGTGAGGACTCTGGAAAGAGGTCATCTGCACATTTTTATGAACAGAGGAGGGGGTTTGATTGTAATAAAAACTGTCTTTATCAAGGCCTCTAAATGTCCAGTGTGGCTTTGAGCCTCAGGTAGGCTCTGAGTTCAGTATAGACAGCTTTTCTCTCGCTCTTGGGCTCTTTTCTGCAACCCTTTTTTGTGCATGGTTGAGTGATTTACGGCCACAATTAAAGAACACTCACCATCGCTTAACATTCACTGGCAATAAAATCAACAACAGGCTTGCACCCTGGAACAAGGTGCTGTTGTATTGTGAAATCAGCTCATTGCCTCCATGTTATCACATTACTTTTAATGCTTTTAAACTCAGCTGGGCTTCCCTTGCACTGATATTGCTTGGAGGTGTATCTGGAGGTGCCGCAAAAGCAGGAAGGACAGAAGGAGGACTCATTGGTTTTGTTCTCAGCGGCCATAATGAGGAAATGACTAATAAGAGAATAATAATGGGAAATCTCTGTGGTAATTAGCAATCTCCCCCTTCCTCGAGGGAACAGTACACACCTTTGGATTGCTTCCAGCAAGCTTACCCAGTGTTGTCTCTCACGTACTTTCTATTCCCCTGTTACTCTGTGCGTATACTATGAAGCACATGCGTGTATATTCACACACAGACACATGTTGAACAATGAAGTCACGTTGAAAGTCATTAATAATGCTTTTGTGAAAATCACCTGTGCAAGTTATAAAAAAGCAATACCTGCCATTATATTATATTATCTTCAAATGATGCTGTGTTCCCAGGCACCAGCAGCTTTCTCAGCACCCTTGGTCGATCATGCATGCAGAGAGCTTGATTGAAGCGAGTCTTTTGAAACATGTCAATAGATGAGTCATCTGGAATCAGGATTCAAGCATCCTGATAAGGAAGAAGAAAAGACACAGCACCACAGAGGGGAATGTAGTTTGGATTTTTAGTTCAGTTAAATTCACTCTCAAGAAAATGTTGTACAGTCAAGCAATGTCATCCCGTGGTCCTGAATTGTGTCTCATTTGTTATCGCACCTTCCTGCACCCTTGTGCAGTCCACTGACATTCTCTCTTTTCATTTCAATTTTCACATTTATTTTGCAGTTCAACAGCCATTGTTATTGCTTATGAGAAAACAAAAAACCTTCAGCATTCAACAGCTGTCAGCATTCAGTGCAAGTTTTCCCATAACCCGAGCACTTAATGCAAAACTCCTCATCATAATATTGTAAGACCTTAGGAGGCTGTGTGCTTGAGATAATTGCTAATGTAAGGGTGACTGTATGGTCACTGTGACAATGCAAATATACTTTTATCAAGAAATGTTTACCAGGTTCATCATCTTTGTTTGCATTTGCATGCTAAATATGTAAATTAAATAGAAAATGCAGCTGAATTTGATGGGTAGTTAATTTGGCAGGTGTGATTGTCAACAAATCAAATAAGAAAAGAAAACGATGATTGCACAAGGTTTAAAGTTTAGGGGTCAATAAAGTTATTATACTTAAACAGTCAGTTTATCATGTTTCATCTATCCATTCGACCCTTATTCATAGTCGAGAAATCATGTGAGGAAAGTCCTCTTTTTTCAATGACATCTGTCAATAACGGAAGAAAGGGGAAAAAACACACAGAGATTTGCTAATAGAGAAGAGGCATTATCACAGTTGGTTAAATAAAAATCATCAAAACTTCCTGTTTACTGAAGATGGTCTATTAGACAAGTCAATTAAAATGCAATTTAATATGAGAAACTTTAAAAATTACAAATAAAGTGAATATTCCATCCATCCATGCATTTTCTTCTACCTATCCAGTGCTGGAGCCTATCCCAGCTAAGCAGCCAGGTACACCCTGGAGAGGTCGCCAGTCTGTCGCAAGGCTAACAGAGAGAGAAAGACAACCATTCGCACTTTCATTCACACCTGTGGCCAATTTAGAATCACCAAATAACCTAACATGCATGTCTCTGGACTGTGGGGCAAAGTAAATATTCAACTGATAAATCAGATAATTAGAGTGTAAAATGAAATACAATGCAGCAAAAGTAGTAGAGGTACAGCGGTTTTAAAAAAAAATCACATTTCTAAAATGCGTAAGTGCATTGGATGTTGTATTTTTACTCCTGGAGTCAGGGAAAAATAAATTAAGTTCAGAGCTAACTTGTGAAACATAAAGCAAGAGCCAGTCAGAAGAGTGAGTCTGCTCAAGTACATCTGAGTATTAGTAATAAGTGCATCTGAAAGGTAATCTGTTAATTTTCAGGTAGGGACTTTAAAATGGTACCAGTGAATGTCATTTCTCTTTTGAAGAGAAACCCACCTAATGCAATTATATGGAATGTGATGATATGTGCTGTATACATGGTCAGGGTTCAGAAGTATAAGATGTTAAGAAGATGCATGCCTATAAATCACCTTAGTCTAGACAAAATGGCTCAACAAGGAAGCTCATTATGCAAAAAGAAACTATTACTGTCTTCACATTCAGATGTGGCTCATGTCCCTGTGCCACAGTCCCAGTTTCCTTTGTCTACACCTTTGACACAGACAGATATAGACATATAAATTAGACTCCCTCCATGAAATCAAAACTTTAACTTCTGTTTCCCACTGGCAACACTTCTTCCTTTCCTCCCACTTCTATCCTTTCAGCTTTACCAAAATGAAGTGCAATAACTGAAAATGTGGGACTCTTACCTGCAATGGAGTCACACATCCTTGCTGTTATCGGTACAAAGATCAAGATGAGTTAAAGTGGGCGGCCATCTTATGTCAAGAATTTTTGTGATTCACTTATAGCACCCTCTTTTATTTCTAGAGAAACATGACAAAACATTATCATAATATATCATAATAATGTAGCAAAATATCAGAAGATTGAAATGATTTTGGATCATGGGTTGCTTCAGTTTTGTTAAAAGTTAAAAACAAGCATATCAAGCTACAAGCCCAAGTATTCAAAAATAAATAATTGTGGGAGCAAAACACAATTCTGTGCCGATTCTTCTAGGGTTACAATATTTGATTTTAGATTTATACTGCATTTTTCCAGAACCTGTTAAAGTCAGTTTTTATGTTTACTCATCCACCAGTTACAATGTTAACTTTCATCTGGAGTTGTGTTCACCTGGAAATGTACATGCCATGCTCTCAGCCATAAAAAGCAGTGCGTCAGTTTTTTTGACTCATGTCATAATAAGAAGAAAGTCATGCTGTAATATTGCTTCACAGTTTCACTGAGGAAAGGTTACTTTGGGTTTTGCTAGGTGATGTAGTTAATGCAACCTGAAGAGAAAAAAGTAGTCTTTAGAGGAACTGCAAATATTCTGCTGGATGAGAATGATTGGCAGTTTTGTGCTAATCAGGTTAAATGGAGCTGTATACACATGCTCATGCTAATTGTTGGAATCAGCAGTAGGGCTGTACAAATGCAGACATTTTCATACTTGTGATACATGGAGTTGATGGTTCAGTTCAACATATGATCAAACAGTTCAATTTTTACTCCAGTGTACATTCACTGGCCACTTTATTAGGCACACCTGTTCAACTGCTCAGTAATCCAAATATTTAATTAGAATGGTCTGAGAAAGAGAAAATATCCAGTGAGCGGCAGTACTCTGAGTAAAAATGCTTTGTTGATGCCAAGAGAGAATGGACAGACTGCTTTGAGCTGATAGGAAGGCAACAGTAACTCAAATAATTACTCGTTACAACCAAGGTATGCAGAAGAGCATCTCTGAATGCACAACACGTTGAACCTTGAAGCAGATGGGCTACAGCAGCAGAAGACCACACAGGGAGGCCAAGAGCAGGAAACTCTGTCAAGGTTTTCTGGGAAAAGGACCCAAACGTAGGACCCAAAGGCAAGTAAAAACAAACAAACAAACAAAAAAACCCTTTTATTAAGGTTGATAGCAGAAAGCCCAAACTACACTCCTCCAAAACAAAGAGCACAGATACAAACAGTAAATCCAGGCCAGGAACACACAAGGATGATGGACAGTGTAAACACACAAATGGAAACCGAGGCTATACATAATCACTCAGGGCTAATCAGGGGGATGAGGCACAGCTGGGGAAACAGGTGAAACTAACAAAAGACTATGAAACAAAAGATGTAAAATTAGACACAAGACAGGAGATAACCTACTACCAAAAAAAAACTGGAAGTGAGAAACAATAACTAAAACAAAGAAAGCCAGACCTATGAACAAACCTTACATGGGGAAACTGTAGGAAGAGATGGGAAACACTGAAGAGAATACTATAAACTGTATTAAAATATAACGACTGAAGAATCCAAAGCCAAACACAATAAAAAACTAAACACAGAAGATTCTTAATAATATCAACAACTCAAAATTTAAAAAAATATCACAAAACCACCAAAATCCCTCAACAAAACTCACAGACCATGATAAACTGAGGCTACAATTTGCATAGGCTGACCAAAATTGGACAATAGAAGATTGGAAAAATATTGCCTGGTCTGATGAGTCTCAATTTCTGCTGCAACATTTGGATGGTAGGGTCAGAATTTGGTGTAAACTACATGAACGCATGGATCCATCCTGGCTTGTATCAACAGTTCCAGCTGGTGGTGGTTGTGTCATGGTGTGGGGGATATTTTCTTGTAGCATTCTGGGCTTTTTGGTACCACCTGAGCACCATTTAAACTCCACAGCCTACCTGAGTATTGTTGCTGACCATGTATGGACATGATCATAGGGTTCCCATCTTCTGTGCCATGTCACAAAGCTCAGATCATCTCAAACTGGTTCCTGAAACATGACAGTGAGTTCTCTGTACTCAAATGGCCTTCACAGTCACCAGATTTCAATCCATTAGAGTACCTTTGGGATGTGATGGAACAGGAGATTCATATCATGAATCTGCAGCAACTGTGTAATGCTATCATGCCAATATGGACCAAAATCTCTGAGGAATGTTTTCAGCATCTTGTTGAATCTATACTATGAAGAATTAAGGCAGTTCTGAAGGCAAAAGGGGGTCCAACCTGGTACTAGCAAGGTGGCACTAATAAAATGTCCAGCGAGCTTATGCTGAACAAAATTTGTTTAACATTTGTTTGCAGTGAAATCACATTAATTTCATATTCTACTATTCTGGGCCCTACTTTGTATATTGATTCATCTTATTTCAACACATCAGTGACAGAAAGTGTAATGTTCATGTTCAGCTATTTCCAGTTACAAAGAAGGTTGGTAAATGCAAAATATCACCAGTATCAGGTACTGTGAAAAAAAAAATCCTTTTTCTCACTTTTGCGCATTGGCATTTAAAAGTCAAGAAAAGAGCAAGAAATGTCAGTTGTATCACTGATAACACTCCCAATCCTCACTGAAGCACACTGCAAGCAAGGAGAAAGTAAATGACATCACAAATTATCTTTACAAAAGAACTTATCATGACAGAACAAGATAAATTGATTATCTAACATATTTTTTAAAGCACAGAAGTAAGGAGAGTTTGGTAGTTACCCATTATAAACTATGTGAATACTGTCCACATTAAATAACAGTGATGCAGAGAGTCAAAAAAAAACAAACTACATAGAGTAGATAATAACGGTGTGTATTCTTATCAAAAAATGACATCTGTTATCATCTAAAATGGTTTTTGAGGACTTTGAGAAAAAGATAAAGAGCAGTGTGCATCTGTGATTCACCATAAACCAGCGACAGACAAGCTAACCTTGAACATGCCTTCCTTTTTCTAATGTAGCTAAATCAATTATTTGATATTTTATATTTTAAACACATTTTTTTCAACATTGGACCTAAGATAGAAGAAGCCTATTATATAAAAAGGATGATTTCTTTGTCAGTTTCAACCCAGGTTATGTGATTCTTCTCTTCTTCTCTCTTCTCTTGATGAGCTGCATTTACCAGAAAATCACATTGCAAATCAAGATCTTCCACATTTATTGATCTCAACTTGTATTTACAGGAGCGAAAGCTAGTCCTATTCATGAGGAGAATCTCAAAACAGCACCAAGGTGTGTTTAAATTGGGTTTGTGAAGAGACTGCATTGATTGGTGATGTCACTGATGTCACTGAGCTGAAAAGAATCTCTCTCACCTTTTTCAATAATCAGATTCAGTAAATATATTTTTCTTGAGGTTTGGGTTCAAATGGGTTTCTTTTCACAGTCTTCTATGGTTTTGTAATGCTATTTAGGAACCTAACAGAGAGTAACTTTTTACTCATGTTACAATAGCATTTGATGTGGCTTACTAAACTGATTTCAGGTTTTTAAATACCTTCGATCTTCCCTGTTCCTTCTCAATGGGCTGTTCTTTTGTTTTTATAATCTTAATGGCAGTCTTTGTGTAGCGTATGGGAATTCCCAGGTCCCCTTGAGAATCAGCAGTACTGAGAATAGTGGGTGTATTAGTGGGAGGTGCTTAGGTAATAAAAGGCCATGCATCAGGTGCAACATATAACTTTGTTTTCCTGGTGTTTTTTAAAGCTATTGTGCTAGTGATTTTAACCCTGGTCTCTCTGTCTTCTTTAGGGCTTTCTGGTGGCAGCCAGTGTGGTCACTGGAGGTAGTAGGGTTTGTGGTGGCACCTGTTTTTGTAGTGGAATTGTTTGCCGTGGTATTGGAGTGTGACCACTGTGTTAAGGTGAGTGCTAATTTTAGTAGTGCTTCACACTGTGCTGCAACCTCTGTCTGTCCCTTTGTTTCCTATCTAAATCCCTAGTAGGACCAGTGGATGTGTTTCTTTTTTAATCGATTTACATTTTTCTGTATAATCAATAAAGCTGCTTGTAGCAGTGCTTGTACTGGACATTTTCGACTGCAGTGTTTAAATTTTAAAATAGTGGCCACTTCTCCACAGGGCCACATTTGATTTGTAATGTCAAGTTTGCACACACATGGTAACTCACTGAACTCATGATGTATTTTATTTTGTTAAAGCACCTTCCCTCTATTGATTTCTATTGATCGGGGATGCCAGCAATTACCTGCTCTCTTTCCTTATTGGTAGATTTTAATTGCTTGTATTTCTTAAAGTTTTCTTATGAGAAACACCACAAAATGTCAGAATGTCTGTCTTATTTTGCACTCACAAAGTAGTTTACCAGGAATAGTTTAGGAGTTAAAATCAGTGTGTGTATCCAGAATGTCAGTAAAAATCTCTGTTTTCACAGCATTAACGTTTAAAGCAGAGAGTATGCAGAATAACTGTATAATTCACTCTCATTTTCTAGTTACATTTTTGCTGCCTCGGGTGTAACCTGGTTGTCATTACTGCTGATTACAACAGAAGGTAAAATCTGAGCTGTAATAAACACACAATTTTCTTGCATTTCTTAAAGCTTTTGATAAAAATTAGTCAAAGATTTGTGTCATATTTGTAACTGTCATTGTCAGTCAGCCAATCAGTACTCCTGATCTCAGTTTTCTGTTCACCCACTGTCACTTCAGATGAGTAAGTCTCACCTGCCCTGACCATTACATCACCTTAAATTCCCTGATAATCAGTCCCTGCAGGAGACCTATACATTTTTAGTTCTTGTTTGCTTGTTTTTCTTTTTCATCCCTGACTGTACTTTGCCTGCTCCCTGTGTTTTATAACGTGAACTTGATTTTTGTGAGTAAAGCTTGCTTTTGTTATTTACAAACTGCCTCTTAGGTCGTCTTAACTAAACTCTGATACGCTTTCCAAAAATTTTCAGCACTTTTAGTAGATTGATGCTTTTAAATTGGACTGAGCACTTGTTTGTGGCCACTTTAATGGTGACATTACACTTGTTTGGTTGCATTTTGTCCCTTTAGCAATTTAACAATAACACACATAGGACAGAATGCATATAATTCTTTTTGTTGTTGCAAAACCAGTGAGAAATTAACATATTAAAAAAAACATAATGCCTTGCATTTTATGGTCTTTGTTTTGAGTAAGTGAACAATCTACAGCCTCCAGTGGCCCACTGCCTCTGTAGGAGATAAATTGGCTTAATTTTGTCCATTGCCCAGCCTTCATGGCTCAATTGCAGACTCCCAACAAAACCATACAACAAGCTACTAGCACACAGATGCCAATAACTCTTTCTATATAATATCTGAACAATAAAGAAGGATACCAGTGGAGTCCCTTTTCACGACTTGCTTTATTTAACTTTCAAATCCCAGTAAAGCTTTAGGTTATAGTCTGCAATGTATGGCATAATTACTCGAGTGTTATGGAGGACCTTTGAGTTCAGATGATGTACATACAGAACAAGATGTGAAGTTACACATTAAGGGGGTAACAATTCAGAATTGAACAAAGAACCTACATGGATTTTATGGGGGTTTTTTCCCCTTTTTACTACTAAATGAATATTCAGTTATATACAGTCATGGTAAAAAAGAAAGCACACACTCTTTAAATTCTAAGATTTTCTGCATCAGGGCATAGGAAAAATAATCTGGTCCTTAGCAGGTCTTAGAATTAGGTAAATGAAACCTCAGATGAACTACAACACATATTACCCTGTTTTCATTATTTATTTAACAAAAACTAAAGGAAAATGCAGAAGCAGTGTGTGAAAAACTTAGTACACCCTTACTACTTCCATAGAAAACAAGAGGGTAAGTAGTGACCATCTCTACAAAAGCAGAGGTTTTGGCAGTTTGGTGATCTGGAACATTCAGGTCCACGTGAACACAATGCCAGGGAGGAAAGACATCAGCAATGAATTTAGAGAAGCAATTGTTACTGCCCATCAATCTAGGAAGGGTTATGAGGCCATTTCCAAATAATTTGAAGTTCATCCTTCTACGGTGAGAAAAATTATTCACAAATGGAAAAAATTCAAGACACTTGCCAATCTTCCCAGGGGTGGACGTCCCAGTAAATAACTCCAAGGTCAGACTGTGCAATGCTTAGAAAAACTGCAAAACCCCCAAGAGCTACATATCAGACTCTACAGGCCTCAGTTAGCATGTTAAATATTAAAGTTCATGACAGCACAATTAGACAAAGACTGAACATATATGACTTGTTTGGAAGAGTTGCCACAGAAAGAACATAGGCAAAGAAGAAAGAACAGCTTCGGTTTGCAAAGTTGCATCTGAACAAATCACATGACTTCTGGAACAATGTCCTTTGGACAGATGACACAAAAGTGGATATGTTTGGCCACAATGCACAGCACCATGTTTGGAGAAACCCAGACACAGCATCTCAAGTTGTATTTAACTAATTTTATTGCCTGCTAAGAACTAGATATTTTTTATGTCTCGATAAGTAAAACCTTAGATAAACAGAGGATGTATGTTCTTTTTACTGTGACTCTGTGAACTACCAAGCAATTACATGAATGTTTGGGAGTAAGCTAGAGAGAATTTATATGGTAGTCATTAATTTTACAAGTGGGTGCCATTCTAGTACCATTACAGATAACAGTGTGACCATAAAATTGGTCCAGTAGGGAAGATGGACTTCTAATCTCACTGATGATCATCAACAGGCAGACCACATTGTTCATTTATATTGTTAGGATACTTAAAATAATTAAAGCATACAGAATTTTCACTTTGCAACAAAAGTCTAGAGGAAACTTCACATTTTCATTGATATTATCAGCTGCTGAAGACTGCCTTAGCTTTCTTTCACCTCATTACTTTATTACAATGCCCTTGTTCATGGCCTCATGGCAGATTACACCCTCCCTAGATAAGGCTCACTAGTGTTTTTCGGTGTAGTCACAAACAATTTTTAAGTTGTTTCAGTGCTGAAAATCTGTTTCCCGACACTTGTGTTCAACCAGCATTAAAGCTCTGGAAGGTACAAGCTTCTCTCGTCTTATCTCTGTGCACAGCCTTCATTTATCAAGGCAAATCAATCTAAATATAGCTAGATAAAACAGAAGGTTTGGAAAACAACACATATGTATGATTAATATACTCCTCTAAGAGAAAAGTATGAAGCTGATGTGGTTTGTTCTTTGAGGCAGGTAAAATCAAAGCAAACTTTTTCTATTTACAGAATAAGTTAGATATATATGTGGTCACATGTATATATACAGTACAGTGGTGTGAAAAAGTATTTGCCCCTTTCTGATTTCTTAGGTTTTTTCATATTTGTCACACTTACATCTTTCAGATCATCTAACAAATTTTAATATTAGACAAAGATAACCCGAGTAACTTCAGAATGCTGTTTTGAAATAATGATTTCATTTATTAAGGGAAAAAATGTATCCAAACCTATCTGGCCCTGTGTGAAAAACTTCAAGCACACTTGGGTTATGCAGCAGGACAAAGATCCGAAACACACCAGCAAGTCCACCTCTGAATGACTCAAAAAAAAAACAAAAAGAAAAGAAAAGAAACGGTAAAGTCTGGACTTAAATCCATTTGAGATGCTTTGCCATGAGCTTAAACAGGCCGTTCATACTTTCAAAACAATTCTGCAAAGAAGAGTGGACCAAAATTCCTTCACAGTGACGTGAAAGACTCATTGCCAGTTATCACAAACACTTGATTGCAGTTCTTGCTGCCAAGGGTGGCACAACCAGTTATTAGGTTTAGGGGGCAATTACTTTTTCACATAGGTCCAGGTAGGTTTGGATAGATTTTTTTCCCTTAATAAATGAAATCATCATTTAAAAACTGCATTTTGTATTTACTCAGGTTATCTTTGTCTAATATTAAAATGTATTTGATGATCTGAAGCAGGTAAATGTGACAAATATGCAAAAAACTAAGAAAACAGGAAGGGGGCAGAAACTTTCACACATCTGTGTGTGTGTATATTTGCCCCCTCCCAGTTTTTTGCATAGAGAGAGAGATTACAGAAAGTCTTAAACTATACAAACTATAAGTGCAAAACTGAGTAATTATTCTACAGTAATGAGAATATATGTATGCCACCACACAGTTACAACTGTCATGAACCTCTTCGGTGCACTGGAAGTCAACAACATAATTGGCTCATGTTTTCCAGTTCAGGAACAAACCCCATGTTTGGCATTACAGAATTCTCCCACAGAGTTTTGTTCAGGATCCCTTGAGTGCCACATTTGTCGCTGATAGATGAACTGCTTCTCAACGAAACTGTACTTATTAAATAAATAAATAAATAAAAATAAAGATAACACAACTATCTGAGCTTTCCACCACCAGGGTTTTCCCTACTATTATTATGCACTCTGTATGCATTTTTGCAGCACACAAGCCAGATGAACAGGGATAAAAACAATGCTTAAAGTTTTCTACCAATTTAAAATCACTAAGTAGTTTCTCATTACGTGACCATTACTTACTATTTGCTGTTTCTTGCCTTCCCACACACTCAAATCATTAAGTTTAATCAGACTTGTAGACTTGTACTGCTTATTAAATTTTTAAGCCTTTCACATCTCTAATGATATAGAAAATGATATAAATGTGGTCCGGATATACTAATTTAAATGTTTTTGGACAGTAACACTTTTTTTGTAATTTTGCATACTACCACAGTGGATTTTAAAATATAATTATACTGCAGACTTTCAGCTTTAATTCAAGGCGTTTCACAAAAGTATTGTATTAACTGTTTTAGAAGTACAGCTATTTTTATACACAGTCCCCCATTTCCAAAGGCCCAAAAGTAATTGGACAAACTAACATAATTTTAAATATAAGGATTGTTTTTAATACGTGGATGAAAATCCTTTGCAGTCAGCTGACACTGTTCTGTTCTTTAATGCTCTGGGATGTTATGCCAGCTTTGAATCAATGTTTTTTTTCAGTTGCCCTTGTTAACGTGTGCTGAACAGGACTTTGTTGCATCCACACTTGATAGCGGGGAAAGGCAAACCAAACTTTCCTGAAGCCTGACTGTGGCTGTCAACAGCATGCAGTCTGGCAGTGGGGAATATGATGTGAGACAGCGAAATACTGAACAGAATTTAATTTGAGATTTGATTTGGCTTGTATCTATGGCATCAGTAACACCAATCTGAATTTTAATGATAAAGTGAATAATTTGAAGTGAAATGTGTAAGTTGAAATAGTCCTGTAATTTCTGCGTTGTGGCTTTAACTTACCACTTCGCCATCTGCAATTCCCCATTCTCCAGAATGTTCCTATGCACAGGTCAGACTTTCCATACAGGTGCACACATTCTCCTATCAAGTTTTCTTTGTTTTTGTTTTTTTATTTTATTTTATTTTTTAAACAAATTCCAACTTTTGCATGGCTGTAATGAAGCAGACTTCATTTTGCGCATATACCTTGTTAAAAAATGAGACATCTGATCAGTGCATACCTCTTCTGTGGACCAAATGACAAATGGCGCAAAACCTTTGGAGTTTTTTGGTTCACAGTGCTGATTTATTTGATTATAACTGAAGCCAGTATGGAACATTTGTTAAATGGAGACCTCAGAGTGACAAAAACATCTCTTTAATCAGTGCATGGAAGCCAGCACAGGTACAGTTATTTAGGAGGATTTGTGTGTGATTGTTTCTTTGTTTTGTCTTTTGTTGTTGATGTTGCATTTCCATGTAATTTTCAGCACTTAATTCATTACAAGAACATCAAGAAGAGAAAGCTAATCAACAAAGCAAAACACACTTTTACACACCATTTAATTTGGAGTGTATTCAAAAAGAATACATAATAACGGGTTAAACATAATAACAGATCTTATTTGGAGTGCAGGCAGGAGGTTTAGGAAGGAGGAAGGAGAGTAGGAACAAAGTTTGCTGAGCTGTTGTCTTTTTGACAGAGGGGAATCTGATTTTCACTTTACACAGCAGCCAATATTTACAGTCAGAGCGCTGAGATCCATTCTGTACCCCACTGTCCTGCTTAATGATTGTCTCAATAATATCTCAACAGACTTAACTCTGCACCAGCAGACACGCAGTATACAGTGTATCCGGAAAGTATTCACAATGCTTCAGTTTTCCACATTTTATCATGTTGCAGCCTTATTCCAAAATGGATTAAATTCATTTTTCACCATAAAATTCTACACAAAATACCCCATAATGACAAAGTGAAAAGTTTGCTTGGAATTCTTACAAATTTATAAAAAAAAATAAAAAAACAAAAATATCACATGTACATAAGTATTTAGAGCCTTTGCTCAGTACTTTGTTGAAGCATCTTTGACAGCATTTACAGCCTCCAGTCTCAAGGTCTAGAGCACTCTGCAGCCAGATTATCATTAAGGATGTCTCTGTACATTGCTGCATTCATCTTTCCCTCGACCCTGACTAGTCTCCCAGTTCTGCTGCTAAAAAACATCCCCACAGCATGATGCTGCCACCACCATGCTTCACTGTAGGGATGGTATTGGCCAAGTGATGAGCGGTGCCTGGTTTCCTGCAGACACGACACTTGGCATTCAGGCTAGAGAGTTCAATCTTTGTTTCTTCAAACCAGAGAATTTTGTTTTTCATGGTCTGAGAGTCCTTCAGGTGCCTTTTGGCAAACTCCAGGTGGGCTGGCATGTGCCTTTTTACTGAGGAGTGGCTTCCATCTGACCACTCTACCATACAGGCCTGATTGGTGGAGTGCTGCAGAAATGGTTGTCTTTGTGGAAGTTTCTCCTCTCTCCACAGAGCAATGCTGGAGCTCTGTCAGAGTGACAGTCAGGGAGGTGACCAAGAACCTGACTAAGGCCCTTCTACCCCGATATCGCACAGATTGGCTGGGCGGCCAGCTCTAGGAAGAGTCCTGGTGGTTCCACACTTCTTCCATTTATGGATAATGGAGGCCACTGTGCTTATTAGGACCTTCAGTGCTGCAGAAATTTTTCTGTACCCTCCCCCAGATCTGTGCCTCGATACAATCCTGTCTCTGAGGTCTACAGACAATTCCTCAGACTACATAAGAATAAGAATAAGAATAACTTTATTGATCCCAGAGGGAAATTAATTTGTCTGACAGCTCATCTGCTATTTATGTGAGAATTGTAAAGCCTGATGGCTGTGGGTGCGAATGATTTTCTGTATCTCTCCGTTTTGCAACGGAGAAAGAGGAATCTTCCAGTACTGATGTTTTTTGTTCCATGAAGATGTTATAAAGTGGGTGATCAGAGTTGTTCAGGATGGCTTCTAACATCTTTAGTGTGCATCTTTCCACCACCTCCCCCAGTGTGTCCAGTCCAGCTCCAATTACAGAGCCAGCTTTCCTCACTAGTTTGTCCAGTCTCCTTGCATCCTTGTTTCTGATGCTGCCTCCCCAGCAGACTGCAGCATAGAACAGCACACTTGCCACCACAGACTGATAGAACATCTGCAGCATTTTACTGCAGATGTCAAGAGATCTTAGTTTCCTTTTAGAAGAATGAACTGATTTGGAGGAAAATTGTATCATTTCTGGTGATGAAACAGTCAAAGCAGCTTTGTATTGTATTGCTGGGGATAATTTGGGTTCACACAACAT
>VUQS01071824.1:0-16233 GCA_015108495.1 Heterochromis multidens
CTTTGATAATTCTTTTGCTTTTCCCATGGCTCGGAATCCAACAACATCAGTGCAGCACTGAATGAAACCTGCAGCGGTCTGTCTGAAGCCCAGAAACTTACTGACTTTTTATACACACATACTAATTACAAGCAAACAGGTCACAGGTGAGGATGGTTACCTTTAGTAGTCATTTAAACCTGTGTGTGTCAACTTGTGTGTTTGTTATCATGCCAAAACTTCCAGGGTATGTAAACTTATGAGCACAACTGTACATTCTACTCTACATACTAGTCAGGGTGCACATTCTGTCTTCTGTCCACTGTTGAAATTGCCTACAATGGATATGTGAGGGTCAGAACTATACAATGGAGCAATTGAAGAAGGTGGCCTGGTTGGATGAATCACGTTTTCTTTTCCTTGTGTCATGACACTTATGCAGGTGTCACTTTAACACATACCATCTGCCTTAACATTGCTGCAGACCACAATCACCCTTTTCATGGCAACAGCACTTTCTGAAGGCTTATTTCAGCAGGATAATAGATCTCGCCACACTGCAAAAATGGTTAAGGAATTTGTTTGAGGAAGGTACAAAGAGTTCAAACTACTCTCCAAATCTCCCAGATCTCACTTAGGTAAAGTATCTGCAGGATGGGCTGGGAAAAAAAGACTGATCCACGGAGACACCACTCCCTGGATCAAATCACAGAATTTAAAAGATCTGTCTTGGTTCCTGTTACTACCAAATATCTTGAGTGGTCTACGCTACCTACTCATGTTAGGAAAGTGGTTTTAATATCGGTGTACATTCAGCATTGAAAGCCTTTTGTGTTGTAAATATAATGTAGAACCATGTATGTATACACATACATGTGTACATCTAAAGTAATTACTCACTATGTGACACAGATGACTTCATGAAAACTCTGGGAAACATAATTTAATCAGAGGGACTGTGCTGACTTCAGGCAACTTCAAAGTGGAAGAAGGAATTTTAGTTAAAAAGGGGCTGATGATAATCTGAACTCCACAGGACTTCACTGGAGGAGCACAAAAGGCCACTGAAGTCATGTCATTCATACTCCTTGCATGTTTTAGATAAAACTGCATGCTTTGTCCTGCGTGCTTGCTCGAGCTTTCCAGTATTAATTTTAATTGAAGTAGTCTTGGAATATATGAGCAACAAGGGCACAAAGACTTTGTTAGAATGAAAAAACAGGTACACCTGTATAGTGTAGTGCAGCCAAATACAATTTACAGTGTCATTAATGTTCAGCTTTCATTGACACAGTTAATGTAGATGTTAAATGAGTGTATGTTTTAGTATTGAGGTCAAAGTTGTGTAGTGAGGTGTTTCTAATATTCTTCCCCCTTCATGTAAGTAAATGTGAAACAAATAAAATTATTAACACTTCTCAGTAAAATGTAGTAGATTACAGTTCTATCTTTAACCATGACTTTTGGTATCGATCACTGACAAATGCTTATATAATCAGACTCCTCAGGTGCTCGGTGACCTTGTGGTTCCACTTAAGAGTTTCCGACTCAGTAACACGAGGAATGTCCAACTGGAACTATAAGGTGCCATTAAGTAAATCCTCATGTCATTTTTCTGTTCCAGTATCAACATGTGGAATTCTTTAAGTTCACAACTCAAACTGGATCCTGACTGGGATCATTTTAAATGAAAATATTTTTTTAATTATGGATTAGTTATGTAGTTACAACTGATCTGCTGCATTTTATTTTATGGTACTTCAATGTGATATATTTTGTGCCTTGTATTGTTCTGTCTCTCTTTCGAACTCTGGATTGTATAGCTTGTGTTTTATACTGCCTTTTGTGTATTTTTGTTCTGTTTTATACACTTTATTGCATTAGCTTCGCATGGAATTTAAGCCTCCCTTCAGCAGAATTGCAAACCCACTATGACTAAGCTTCTGATAGCTATGAACTCAAACTAGGCAATCCTTACCATGACCCTCGAAAGACCAGATCATCTGACTAGTGTCGCTTACATATGCTCTATGTACTCTTTACGGGGCCATTATGCTCCCTGTTCTTGCCCTGGTGATTTTTGTAACCTTGCATATTGCGGCACTGCTGCCGCAGTTGGGTTGAAGACACAAGTGTACAATGATGTCAGTTTTTATCCACCATTTTGATGATATATCAGTACAGAAGTTCATAGATTTTCAGATCATACAGATGTCATAGAGATGTTGCAATAGTTTGAAAAGTTTAGGCTTTCTGGAAAAAAAATTTGTTTCTGGTTTTGACTTCTTCTCTTCCTATACCATTGCTAATGTGGAGGTTTTGTCTGAGTGGCGACAGCTATAGTTCAGGAGGATACTGCAACAGGTACCCACACCCTAAGCGCTGGTATAAATGGTACAAAGCTGCGCGGACGCCACCGTCAGTATGTGAAGAAACCAATGCAGTGGGTATACTGGGGCCCTTAGTATTCTGTTGACTGGCCCTCTTGAAGAGGTGAGTTCAGCACAGTTCATTTCGACTCGGGTGCAGTATCCATCTGGGGTGAACGCCAAATCTTCCCAAGCATGGAGCTCACATGCTTTCTCAATATTAGCTGACTTTGCACAGTATGACGGAAAATCCATCCATCCATTTCCTTAAACACTTGTCCAACAAGGGTTGCTGGAGCCCATCCCAAATGACATTGAGCAAGAGCCAGGATGTAGGGAGACAGGGAGACAGACAAACAGTGACTCTCGCAGCCACAGCTATGGCCACTAATTAAACTAACCTTTGGACTGTGGAATGAAACAGGAGCACACAGACTTCTTGCTGTGAGGTGACAGCGGTAACCACTGCATCACTATGCCACTCAGGACTGAAAACTGATGAAAAATAACCGATCCCCTCTCGTCAACACAAAGAGTCACTCTGTGATTATGCCTGTGAGAGAAAAGAGTCAAGATTCCCCCTTCAATTCTGGATAAAGAGAAAGCAGAGAGAAGAGCGGTAGAGCAGATGCAGAGCGAAAAAGACAAACTGAAGCGCGCTCAGGCCTGGAACATTTAGCCTAATGTAAGTGCAGGCCAGCGTGGGAGTGGGGAGGGGGCCATTAGTTCTCAGGCATGGTACGTGGCAACCGTGCCGAGCGTAAGCACGACCGGACACCCACATTCTCCCAGCTTTTGGCGGACAACGAGGAAAAAGCAGCAAGACTGGTGTCGGTAATGAGAATGGATAGCAGCTTGGCTACGCTGTCTCAGCTCCATTGATCACGCAGCTGTAAAGAGCGATGGACCTCAATGTGGGGTGAGAGCTGTGTGCATGTTCCAATTCTTCTCAGATCCATTCCAATTTGGCGTTACATTGATAACTTCTCCTCCAGAACCTATTGTAGCACTACGCTGTTCAAGGCAGAGTACGGAGTAGATATAAACACCCCCTTCTACAGCCACTGAACAATATACATCATTCTGATAAAGGCAGATATAATTGGAGACATTTATGGATGGAAAATGCCTTCTGGTGTGTATGTTCAACTGCATTGATTACTTCTAACTGAAGGCTATGTCAATACATGCACTAATGAATATTCTGCGGAAACAGCCGAGAAATGAATCATTTGATTAAGTTATTTGAACACTCAGCTGGCTCTGAGTTTGTCGCCATCAATCTACATGATCACTAGCATTTCAGTGAATAATGCTGAGGTGGATAGGGGAGTTACTGGGAGTGGGAACTTCATCTCACATATTGATGTGGCCTCTTTCTCTGCTCTACAAACACACGTTAGTCCTCATTCTGTCTCTGAAAAGGTCTCCTTCTGAAGTGGCAGGCGTGTGTCGCCAAAGGATCGAATTTGATCCAACACCATTAACCAGTACTATTCCCATTTCTTCTACATTTTGCTCCAGTCCATGCCTCATAAATGTCATCCCCGTCTGTCTGAGCATTAATCTCTATGAGGCTGGGGCCCAGTGACTCTCCAAAACAAACCAGTCTTGTTGAACCGCTCCCCTACTGAATAGTAGAAGCTTGGCAGAGCTAGAGGAAACATAGAAGTATGGATTGGAAGCGAGGAAGGAGGGGTGTCTTGTCCATTTTTTTGGTGGGGGGCAGCAGCAGCAGCAACAGTGGGGTCTCTGCTGGGAAAAATATCAACAGCATTATGGAGTGCGGCTGAGCTTGCCATCACTATCAATGAGAGGAAGAGGCCTGTCAGAGCACACAAAGGAGAAAAAGACAATCCCAGACAAAATAAGAGATGCAGAGAAGGAGAGGGAAAAAGAGGGCAAGAGGGAAACAACATATGAGGAAATGAGAGACAGACAAAGAGACAAATTAAAAGCACTCCAATTAGAAATGGAAGAGACTGTGCAGGAAAGAGCTAAAGAGATCACACTGATTAGAGAGTTAGATAAACCACCACAAACACGGAGGCAAATTGAAAGAGATAGAGAAGAGATAGCAAGCTGGAAAGGGAAA
The DNA here is from genome assembly GCA_015108495.1 of Heterochromis multidens. Lineage (NCBI taxonomy): Eukaryota > Metazoa > Chordata > Actinopteri > Cichliformes > Cichlidae > Heterochromis > Heterochromis multidens. The sequence goes on from VUQS01071824.1 coordinate 4,444, forward strand.
GACAAAGCAACAAAGACTAAGCAAAAGCAAGACTGAGCACGAAAAAAAGCATAGGCTAAAAAGAAATTAATTAATGAGTTAGAGAAGAATGAGGTGAATTGGATCAAGAGGGAAAAAATAGACAATAGGAGACAGATTTAGATGAAAAGGAGAAAAACGTCCTGTCACAATGGCACATCAGAGCCCGCATGTGGCAGCACTTGATAAGAAGCGTCATTGCCACCCTCCATGCTGGCACCCAAGTCCCTCCTCCTCCCCCTTCCCAAACCATCTGTGCCATCCAAACACACCAAGCTGTCCGACAGTGGCTCTAACTCACGCCATTACCAGCTTTGTGACATCAGCATGGAGCCCGGCTCCTGATGACCACGAGGGGCCCCCATGATCAGTGACATCATCAGCCCACAATGGGAGGAGGCCAAACAGTTAGCTCTAACAGAGGAGGAGGATTTGAGTCATGTGAGCTAGGATTCCAACCACAGCAGCTTAATGGTTATTCTGGGTAGGGCACAGAGAGAAACTGAAAGATGGAGACAAATTCAAAGTTCTGTTCTCCTCCCATTTTACTCTAAACTCTCACACTGTCTTTCCATCTAAAATGGTTGTGAACAGCTGTGGTTATTTGAGCTAACCTTATATACCACCCAGCAGGGTACCACCCACTGGCCAGGAATGACTGACATATGACAAGAAGAAGATAGGCATGGAAGTCAGTGTGGCAAAGTTTGACACAGGAGTGAATGACAAGTAGACTAAGAATCTTATGTTCTCAATGTTACTCACTGACAGCTTGTAGAAAAGAAAACAACACTATAAAATTGCTTTAAAAATAGTAATATTAATATTAATGTAAGGTTCTTTCTCAAAACAGTAGAATACTGTGAATCCTGATACCTGTGAGGAGAAAATATTAACAGCGATCTACTGTACATTTTTAAGCTATAATCCAGAATTTTTTTCTTTGGAAAGAGCAAAGATTACAGAAAAGTAAATGCTGAAGGTCAAATCTTGAATTTAGAAGAGCTGTGAAAGCTATTTCAGTTATTTTGTGTTCAGGCTTTGAAAGCCGTGGATGTGTGATGTGATTTCCAGTATTTGTGTGGGCAAAAGCAGTGTTAAGGCTTAGTTAGCAATGGGCCACCATGATGAAGAGTCCTGTAGCAATTAATTGTATCTGGCAAGTGTTCAGCTTTAGGGTGGTTGTTAATATTTTTAATACACCAAGAACAGTGACAAAGGTGACAATCTGTCATAGTTAAAAAGGTTTGTGAAGAGTACAGTGGGAACACTAAAATAATAGTATAACAGCAACCAAACAGCTCAGTTTTACTGAGGTTTTCCAGACACATGACTGACCGGGCAGGACAGTGGCATGGTGGTGGCACTGTGTTAGCACTGTTGCCTCACAGCAAGAAGGTCCTGGGTTCGAATCCAACATCTGGCTGGGGCCTTTCTGTGTGGAGTTTACATGTTCTCCCCATGTCTGTGTGGGTTCTCTCCAGCTTCCTCCCACAGTCCAAAGACATGCAGTTAGTGGGGTTAGGTTAATTGGTGATTCTAAATTGCTCGTGGGTGTGGATGAGTGCGAATGGTTGTCAGTTTCTCTGTGTTAGCCCTACGACAGACTGGCAACCTGTCCAGGGTGTACCCAGCTGGGATAGGCTCCAGTGTCCCCGCAACCCTGAATTGGATAAGCGGAAGAATGGCTGGATGCATGGATGAGCACTAACCATGTGACCTCAACTTGTCTGCCATTTGTCTACATTCTCACAATTGTCTGTGACAATCAATCACTGACAATCAGACCATCTGGCAACCACTGGTTGCGAGAGAAACTTGAGTATTCTCTAACCACTTGCAACTGGTTGGTGGCGGTTGCTGGAAAAATGATTGGTTAGTGACCCCCTTGCGACCACCTGTTGGTATGGAAAAATTTGTATTCCCCAACCAGCTGGCAAAAACCTCCTTGTGAGTGTCGCTAGCATATTGCAGTAATTTGAATGGAAGTGATGGACTTGTCTACAAATACTGTCCAGATACTCTCCAAGCTTTAGTGAAACTGTGAAAAGTGTGACCATTTGCCTTTTAACTTTTATTTTGAAGGTGAACCTTCTCCATATTTGGTTTGCATAGCACTTTTTCAAGTTTTACTACTGCTTGGATAGTAGTTAACAAGTATATGCAGACAAACATGAAAAATTACAAGTAACTGTGGCAATCACTAGGAGGTTTTTAATGCAGCACGTTCTTTGTAACTTTGTAACTTCACCCAGCAACAACACAGCAATTAACTGTAATAAATCGGAGCAAATTGCAAATCTGTTGCTGTCTACATCCACAGAAATTTACATTAAACAGAAATTCACATTAACTCCTTCCATTTAGAGTCCAATCAGAACCTAATAGGTTTGAAACAGAAATTCAGAAATTCCTCCATAAATAGTGGCGTAGCTACTGCGGGATGGTGGCATAACTGCAAAATGACATAGGCAATAGGCAACCTTGTTTTTATATAGGAATACAACTAGGATGCAACCAGTTGGCAACCAGTTGAGTCGAGTCCCCTCTTGCAAAGACACACATCACAGATGAGTTGCGGTCATCGCCACAGACTGATTGCAAAGCTTTGGCAACCTGTGTGTGTTTATAAATTAGACAGTGATTATTTGTAAATCTTTGCCATTCTGTCTCAGAGTGATTGCAGTCAGTCAGATCACGCGACAAGTTGCCTCCCACCGGGAGACCTGTGCAATTGCTTTTCGATCCAAAGTAGTCTGCAATCAGTTCAACGGAATTTTTTGTAATCGGTCTCTGAAAGCAAAAAAAAAAATTCAATCTAATCACCGGGCAACCACCATGTTTTCCTAGTCACAAGGAGGTTGCTGTCCAATTTTTATTCTAGTGTGACTGAACCATAAATGAATTATCCCAAAGAACAAACTGTTCCATTTTCAGTTCAGTTTGCTTGCAAAATAATTGAATGATTGTTTCCACACTCGTTAATCAAATCCTAATGAAGTGTAACTTTTTTTAAGTAACACCTACAAAGACGACTGCCAGAAAAACAGAAGCTCTTTTTCACCTCAAGATGCAGAAGACAAGATGTAATACTTTCACATAATCAGTCCTTTGCTCCATGATCATTCATGCTTTAAGGGCATTGTGTGTGTGTTTTTAGAAAAACACAAGTAGGAAGGGACAAAAAGTAATATCATACCCAAGGCAACAAATCAATTATCACAGTCAAAGGGAAGCGACAAGTAACAGAAAAAGCTGAAACGTCTACGACATCCTCAACTGGTCAGAGTGAAAAAAAAAATGAGAGCACTTTTTCTTTCTCTCTCACACACATATTACACCCCTTCACAAACTGAATATCAGCTGAAGTGGAAGTGTTCCTGTACTCCCTGGCAGTATATAGGAGAAGCTATAACAGTTCTTCCTCCTTAGCCCGGGCAGGTATCCAAACAGCCTCCACAGGCTTTGATGAAGTGTCCTGTCATGATGTCAGCCTCCATTGGTCTCTAGCTCACCTGGGACCTCCCTCACTCTTAACAACTCCTGGCTGCGAGTAAAGAACAAAAAAAGAAAGGAAAAAATGGGAAGGAGGGCATATCTGGCCTCCTCATACGCTGCCTTTGCCTGTGTTTCTCACTCCTCCTCGGAGCCTTTCTTAACTAAACAATAACAACACAAACTCCAATATGGATTAAAGCTTTCTCCTGATTCTCATCTTTTCTCTCCTCCTGCTTGCTGGCTGTCAGCAGGTTAAAAAATGGCTCGGCACTAGCTAGGGAGAAACAATTACTCATGGCGCAGGCTGTATAGACATTGAAAGCTTTGTACTCCTCTGCGATCTCAGGGCCATGTGTTTCTAATTAAACGGTGTACTGGAGGAATTATCAAAGCTCGGGATTGCATAATGAGCCCTGGCAGAAATCTGCGGCAGGCGGTGACACTCTTTGTCTCAAGAGGCACACAGTGGTTATATTGAATTAAAAAGGAAGCATGTCAATAAGTGTCTGGGAGAAGCATTCATTTTTATTGATGTGTATGTACTGTAAGGGATTTGTTGCGGCAAACACCTTAGATGAATCACTTTACAGCACCGGTGGTGGCGGTCAAAGATTAGGGGCTTCACTTAAGGAAGCATTCAATTCTGCCTTCAGATCCCATCTCTGTGCTCGTGTGATGGTCACCAACACCCACCCTGTTTTTCATCACACAGCACCAGTTGGCCATAGACGGGCACGGACGATTTAGCTCGCCAAATGGAGGCATGTTCATCCTTACACAGAGAGACACTTCTGTATTAGATGTCAGGCCAGCTTTTTGTAAAACATCACACACAAGCCTGCGTGTGCTTACCTCACGTAGCACACACACACTTAAAATCTGGTCTCCATGGTGATTGTTTTAGTGCCCATGTGAACTTGCCCCCTGCATCTGTTTATGTTTGTTCAATGCTTTAAAAAAAATTAATTATTCATATCCACATGACCACTACTCTCATTTTCTACAACATTCCCCGAAAACCATAAATGAAAACAATAAATTCTGTGGTCAGAACACAACACAAAGAAATAAGTACAAGGAACAAACTGTTTTCTGGTTTCTTTAGAGGCATGCAATCTTGTTAAAGTCTGGTCATATTTTACTGAGGATTGCTGAAGACATGATTCACATGCTCTATGTTGATGCACACCACCATCACAGCCGTCAGCACACAGTCCAAGTTGAAGGTTTACACGTCTTACAAGGAGAGAGGCTAGAAAGGGACGCTTGCCTGCTGAGTGCCAAAAAGGCCACTTAGAGCTTCGAGTCCATCTGGTGGATAAATGGGGAATCACATGTAGGTCACGTTCCACTTTTCAGTGTCATTTTACTTCATCCTAATCCTATTATTTTAGTATTTAGTGTAAACTCTAGCCAACAGTTTAGAGCAAGCACTACTGAAGCAAATTGGATTCTCATGGGGTACATCTCTCATGCAAACATACATAAAAAGATAAGCCTGGATGCACACAAAAAATGCAGGCAACTCACTATGAGCGGCTAGGACGACGCCAGGAGTAATGTGAGGCATGTGTGTTGGAGGCCGTCTATGTTATGTGTAGTATGAATCCTCTTCTGGCAGAGGAAAAGAAGTGAGTGTCTGTGCAGTGGTGTGCTGGAGTCATCCAGAGTTTCTCTTACACGCAGAGAAACACACACACACTTGTGGTCACAGTATTGGTGAAACTTTCCTTGCCACACAGAAGACACAGCTTACCAATGTCTGTTGTACCGTCTGAACACCAAACCACACTTAAAGTTCAAACTATGATATAAATCTTATGTCCTTCTAGTCTAGAATTCAAATCACCTGAGAGGGAAAAGCAGAAAGACAAGTTGTCTTTACCTTAGACTCTTTTTCGTGTTTTATGGATCAGCTGCATTTGCACAGTTCTCTTATTTACAGATATTTTCAGTCATCATATTTGTTGATGCATGTATGTATAAGCTCCATGGGGCTTTATATCTACACTTACAGTATTAAAATGCATTCTCATTATAAGATATTCTGCACAAAGGGTGGTCTGATCTTTATGGTCAAAATGGTTATGCTGTGTCAGCTGACTTGCAAAACATGGCAAAATTTTATATTTATGTTTATTTTTTATTTTGCATAGGTTGTCACTGGAATCTTCAAACATTGTGGAATTTCTGTAGCAACTTTCCAGCTTCATTTGAATGAATTCCTTTCATACATCATGGACAGACATCATTTTTTTCTAAAATCCCTCTTTGCAAGGCAAGAATTGTTAGCCAAGAGATACAGCATGCGGTTTCTACACAGTTTCCTTTTGCTAGTCAGCAGGAAGAGTTGGAGGTCTTTCAGTATATTTTTTGTCAGTTGGTCTGCATTAATTTACATCAAGCATTAATATGAGTTTTCCATCATTCAGAGAAGTCATCTGGATCAAGATACAAGATGTAACGGGAAATCTATAGATAATTTTAGGAGCCACGTAAAAATATGCACACTTTTCTCTTCCTGTCTCTTATTTGCATTAATACTGCACATAGTACATTCTTTTTTTTCTTTTTTCTTTTTTTTTAAAGTGGGCAATTCATTCATTTAAATTTTAAAAACAAAAATGTAACTTTATAAAAAATTTTAGGGTGTGTTGGCAGTGCAAAGTTTATTTAGAGGTCCACTTATTTCACTCTCAACTGCTGGAAACATGCTGCCATGTGATTAGAAATTTGTGTTAAAGTGCAGCTGAAGAAGTATACCTAATGAAGTGGCTGGTGATTGTATATCTTGATTGCATACTACAAAAAGATTCCAAATACTGTCACGGTTTTAGCTACCTTACATGAAAATCCCCAAAACTGATGCTAGCTCTGTTTAGAAATCACATCAGCCTGCAATTATTTTGTTTGCAAATATGTTCCACAGATGGGATGCACGGGACACCAGGACTGACTGCTACAACATTCAAAGTCATGTTCACCGGATAAATCCTGATTTATTGAGACACATTTCATCTAAGCCATGTTGAAAAGAAAAGACTCCACAGCTGCACACCTTAAGGCCTCACATGCACCTTTCTGGCTGTATGGAAGGAAATGAAGGTCGATGCTTCAAGAGACGAATGCATAAACAGTAACACACTCCCATGAAATTCCATACACTGTTTATATTTCTAAATCTGTATGAGTCATTCATAGATGTCAACACTGTACTCATATCAAGGCTAAGATAAAGATAAATACATCAAGCGCACCGCTGCTGTGAAACTGTCAATTTGGATATTAGTTTTTGTAAACATAATTTCTTGGTCAGCCACGGCACGAGAAAATCCATATGGTTGTTTTTTAAACTGTATTGAAGGTATTAAAGGAAAATAAAGTTGGATGATTAAGTCGGTAAAGACAGATATGATTGTTGACAGATGTTGGAGAAGTCAGAGAACACAGTTTAATTGTTGGGAGGTCTGAGTCAACATTCGGCATAACTGTAATGCACATCTGAAATAAGTTTTAACAGCTAACTTTTATATGATAAAATGAAATTAACCCTCAGTTCATTCAGGACGACTACAGTCCACCTTATACTTGGCAATATCATCTGGTCTAGGACCTTCCCATCCTTCCATGTATACATGTGGAAAGCAATGATTAAGTCAGACACAGCACAACAACAATGATCTGGGATAGAGTTGGGTTGCAAAGCAGCTTGAACAATAACTGAAAGCAGGGTAAGTCAGATTAAACAGTGTGACCTATATGAGATTTGACTATAGGATACATGAAAGGGTATCAGCTGATATGCTGGGTTTGCAGTTTCCCTTAACATTTTGTTTCATTGGTGTGACTGTTCCGAAAAAACCCCCACTATATTTAACATATGTATATTTGTATATATGTATATTCAGTACAGTCTCAAGCCACCCCTCATTTCTTTAAGATTCTTTATGTCATTTCTTCTTTCTTGTAGTTTTGAGCAATAGTTCTCCAGACTTTCTGAAGTCTTTCAAAGTTTGCTTTTGGAAACTGGCTGCTTTTTCACTCATTTTCAGTCCAGTCCTTGTATCGGACCATTTTCAGGGGAATGTTTTTTTTTGTTTGTTTGTTAAGCAACTTAACACTGACCTATGAATCATTCAAACATAAAAGGGCACCTAACTCAAGGGATGAACCAGTGTTGTGTCTACACATTACAGACAACTTAGCAAAGAACCAATTTTAAATTGTATCTTTAGGCACTTTGTTACTAGCAGCCTGTCACAAAAACATATAAATTCTTCCTATTTCTTTAGTTGAATCTGCGAAAAATGCCAAAGATAACACAGTTTGACAGGCATAAAAAAGTATTTTGTCTACAGCTATCAGTAAAACATGGTGGAGGCTCTGTCATGGTTTGGGGCTGCATTTCAGCCTCAATGGTGTTGGGGATCTCTTTAAAATTGATGGAATTAACACAGAAAAGTACAGTCAGATTTTGATCCACCATGCAATAACATCTGGAAAGCTGACTGGCAACAACTTCATTTTGCATGACAATGACCTCAAACTCAAAACACTCAATGGAACACTATCAATCATGGATTGGCCTCTCCAGAGCCTGGACCTCAATAATTCTTAAACAGTGTGGGATAATCTTGATAGAGAATGGAACGAAAGGCAGCCAACAGCCAAAGAAGAGCTTTGAATGTCCTTCAAGAAGTCTGGAGAATTATTCCTGAAGACTGCTTAAAGAAATTACAAGAAAGCTTGACTACGAGAGTTCAGGGTGTGTTGAAGAATAAAGGTGGTCATAGCAAGCTCCTTAGAATGGTACAAACTTTGTTGTTACCTTATATGATGTATATCCATTTATGTTTTTTATAAGTTGTTGCATGCCTTTCCCATTTTCCTAGAAAAGTATAAAGAAATAGGGTTTGGCTCAAGATTTTTGCACAGTACTGTATATCTAGTGGTCCCATACATAGTTTCTTAGAAGCTGAATCATTTTTAAATAACTGGAAAAAAGTTGGGTTTTTTTTCTTTTTGTAATGAGAGTGACTGTAGTATGACTCAGTAAACAGAGACCGAATCTCTGGATGACAGTATCAAAAGATGCTTACAGATATGCAAAAACACCATTTGGCAAATGCTTTTGGAAACAATGTGTATGACAGCATGATGCCTGTGCTCATTTAGTCTAATTTCTTTATTACATTTTTTCATTTTCAAACTCCAGACATCTTTCCCCTCCCTTTCAACCAATTTGCCATCTGTCTTTATTGCAACCATTTAAATCCTCAAGGCCATACGCTATAATGGCAGAGCGCCTAATGTTTGTGTGTTTACTTCCTAAAGGGCAAGAGAGAGGCTGTTTACTGATTAAAAACTCTCCCTCTCTATTTCTTGCTGAGTCCTCACAACTCTCACGACCATGTCAAGGTCGCTCCCATGCTCTCCTCCGCGCCATCAATCTCAGAGGAAGAAGCAGAAACTTCCTCTCACGCTATTTGGTTCCTGCGCCTCCCCTTTTTTGTGTGTGATGAATACAATCTCCCTCCAAATATCATAACTTCTTCCTCTTCCATTCATCTTTAACGCATAAACAAACACAGGTTGACAGACTAATTTGTTTTTATACTGAAGTCCTATCCATCCCAGCTTTGCCGTTTAGACCAACCCCACTTCTCTTCATTTGTAGACAACTCTCAACAGTGTTTTTCACTGAGCTAAAAGTTTGATATTGTGTGGAAATCTTATACTTGCACAAACCACGTCTGTCACTTTTACAGATATGCAACTTGAAAAAACTGCACACACAGAAAATACTGTTTTCCTTTATTTTTTTTTAAGTATTTTTGCAAATAAATTCTTCCATTTTATTCTACATTACTGCTTCTTTTGCAGAATCTTGCAAAGCTGAACATGTAGTTTTTGTTTCTGCTTGCTAACCACATCCATAGGGTGTACAGACAGACTACAGCCAGCTTGTAAAAGTTTACAGACTCCAGCCCTCGCTTTAAACAGAAACACCACTCAGCTCATATAAATTACAGTGTATAGACACCATCAGTAAATGCCAAAGAGGCCATGTTAAAGTAAAGCACCCCTGACATACTTGAAGCATGAAATTCCATAGCCTTGTTGGCCCACTTTGCCACATGTAAGCAACACAACATTCATCACTTTCAAGCTTTTTTTTTGACTCAACAGACACTTCTCTTTGACTTGTGCTGGGAAAAAAGTCAGTTAAGTACATTGTAATGTAAGCAAATTTGATCGCACACCACAAATCACAACAACCTATTCAGTTAAAAGAATGGGCTTTACACAAACACGATACACAAACTTAGATTATGTAAGCAGGCTAATTTAACTGTCAGTATTTATCAAAATGGTTGATGCTGGTCAGTACACAATAGGACATCACCCTGACTTTATGCCATCTCACAGGAAGTGTGAGTCAGAAACCGCAGCGTCTTGTTACAATTTCTAAACAAATTCCTGCTTTATCATCATTTAAGCAGATTCCACTATCGTACCTGTGCTCGAAGTTCAATCCCCATCAAAACACCACCCCGACATCTGTTTGGTATCAATCAGCGCCCTCATCAACCTGACGCCCATCATTATCAAATGGAAGGCTTTTGAAATGCAGTCTTGAAACATTTTCTGAAGTTTGTTTCCATCTAAGCTCATTCTCCCATGGACAAAGACCCTCCCACGCACACAGTGGAACATACACACACATACCTCCAAAACCACAGCTTTCTCAGCTATGGGTACTGAGAAACAAGTGAGAAACACTTCAGGGCATGACACAGGCACTCCTTGCCCCCATTTCAAATTCCTATGTGCCATCTTATAGCTATAGCTAATTCCTGACACAGTCTGGTATTCAATCTTATCATATTTACCTCAACAGGTAAACCTGTTTCAATTGTGAAAATTGATGCAGCAATTAAATAAGTTATGAATGCAACATATACACTGCTGGTAGCCACTTTATTAGGCACTTTATTCTCTTGCAGGTTTGCTGCTGTGCTGGGGATCATTCATTCGCTGCATGACCCAATTTTGGCCAAACTCTAGAGGAGGTGGTCACGGTCGACTCAACGACTGCAAGGTGCCCAGGTCCTGTGTCTGCAAAACAAAACCAAATCATCACAGTTTGTATGAGGTGTTTGTGCTGATATGCTGTGTTTGTGTTAGAGCCAGAGATTAATGATAACTCATGATTAAATGCAGAGTGGTGTATAAACACATGGTGAGTGAGAAGAGGTGAGTGAAGAAATGCTCAGTGCATCATGGGAAGCCCCCAGCAGCCTAGGCCTATTGCAGCGTAACTAAGGGAGGATTCAGGGTCACCTGATCCAGTCCTAACTATAAGCTTCTTTGAGCAGTCTTGTAGGAATGGGGTCTAATAGACATGTTGATGGTTTGGAGGAAGTAACTATTGAAGTTAACTCAGAAAGATCAATCAGAGAGAGAGAGTCTAAATAAATGTCAATAGTATTGAAAGTAGCTGTATGTAATGATACGTCTGTGATATGGTTATGAATATTTTTTGCTCTAATTGTTAAAATTTTATTTGTGAAGAAATTCATTAAGTCATTACTAGTTACGGTTAAAGGAATGCTTGGCTCAACAGAACTCTGACTCTTTGTCAGCCTGGCTACAGTGCTGAAGAGAAACTTGGGGTTGTTCTTATTTTCTTCGATCAGTGATGAATAGTAAGGTCTCCTAGCTTTACGCAGGGCTTTTTTATAGAGCAACAAACTCTCTTTCCCGGCTATATGAAGCTCTTCTAAATTAGTGAGACGCCATTTCCTCTCCAGCTTACAGGTTATCTGCTTTAAGGTGCACGTTTGAGAGTTATACTGGGGAGTCAAGCACTTCTGATTTGGGGCTTTCTTTTTAAGAGGAGCCACAGTATCCAGAGTCGTACACAGTGAGGATGTAACACTATTAACAAGATAATCGACCTCTGTGGGAGTAGAGTTTAGGTATTGGCACATGGCATTGAAGATAACAGTGGAGGAATTATATCCTTAAACTTAGTTACAGCACTTTCAGAGAGACATCTACTGTTATGAAATGTATTCCCCACTGCTGTGTAATCCATTATTGTAAATTTAAATGTTATTAAGAAATGATCAGACAAAAGAGGGTTTTCAGGGAATACTGTTAAATGTTCAGTTTCTATGCCATAAGTCAGAACAAGATCCAGAGCGTGATTAAAGTGATGGGTGGGCTCTTTTACATTTTGAGAGAAGCCAACTGAGTCTAATAATAGAT
>VUQS01071830.1:0-20098 GCA_015108495.1 Heterochromis multidens
TCCCCTCACCCCCAACAGGTTGCGGCGGATGGCTGCCCCTCCCTGAGCCTGGTTCTGCCAGAGGTTTCTTCCTGTTAAAAGGGAGCTTTTCCTTCCCACTGTCACCATGTGCTTGCTCAAAGGGGGTCATGTGATTGTTGGGGGGTTTTTTCTAATATTGTAGGGACTTTACCTTATAATATAAAGCACTTTAATGTGACTTTTGAATTGAATTGAATTGAATTGAGGGCCCAAAGATGGGCCCGTCATGGGTATCCAATACTGACTTTCTGCCTTGTCCCTTGCGCATAGAGATGTCTCCAGATTCTCTGAATCTTTTGATGATATTATGTACTGTAGATAATGAGATATTCAAAGTCTTTACAATTTTACATCGAGGAACATTATTCTGAAATTGTTCCACAATTTGTAGACACACATTTTTGCAGATTGGTGAAACTCTGCATCTCTAACATTTTTGTTTTTATATCCAATCATACTACTGATCTGTTGCCACCTAATTAACCTAATTAACTTCGAAATGTTCTTCCAGCTGTTTCTTTTTAGTTCCACTTACTTTTCCATGCTTTTTTTGCATCCTTTTATTGAGATTCAAATTCAAAATGAGCTAATCATTTTCATGAGTTAGTAAAATGTCTCAGTTCAAACATTTGATTTCATGTATTCTATTGTGAATAAGATATGGGTTTATGAGACTTTTCAACTTTTTTGGATTTATGGTTTTAAAACAAAACTACAACAAAACTTGCATGAATATAGTCGTGCCATACTGGATGGTATTTGTAAAGTGATTTAAATAATCATTTAACAAAATAAAATAAATTACTGTGCATACATTTTGAGACAGTGGAACTTTGAGACAGTGGGAAACTCTAAAAGACACCACACATTTTAATTTTAAGTTAATGTGGCAAAAATGTTAGCGAACAGCTTACTTGCACTTCAAGAGGGGAACAAGCACCATTAGCATGACTTTAGAGTATTGCTTCTGCCTACACAGTGAATGTAAGTCCAGTATTCTCCCTCTAGCTCTCTTTTAGTAAAAGATCTAAAGGTCTGAGGGTGTGAATGTTTTAGAGATTGCAATGAGTATATATTACTCAGGAATTTTTGTTTAAACTGCAACCCTAATCACATGTTTAAAAGAATATCTGGAATTTAAGATCTTTGTAGTGGACTTTGTTTTGGCCTCCACCAAAATTTCAACATAGTAGTATCTCAGGCTAGTAAAACCAGTTGGGGTTGGGCAAACTGGTTTTCAGAGGAAACAAAAAGAGTTGCGAAAATGAAATGAAACTGTCAAGTTGCAGATAAATACCGAAACTCTTAATAGAGTACTGCAGAGTTCTGTGACACATATTGCACATATTAATTCATCATTAAAACAAAATTAATGATTTAAACATCTCTCATTAAGCTATCTTTCAAAGTACCCCTATTTGGTAACATAGACAACACAGGAAGGTTGAATAAATAGAAAATTTAAAGAGGCACTAAATACACTTTAATTAACTGCTGGCCTGTACAAAGGTTGACAAATGACCCTAATTAAGAGGAATCAAAACAAATTAGAGTACATGATATTTAGATAAATACATGTGCTTCCAGTGCACATCTACATGGATAGGTGTGCATAAACACCATTCTCAGGTAGTTGATACATTGCAGTTTTCCGCTCACATCTTTCTCAGAGAATTCAGTTGTCACTTATCAAAGTAAATCTAATTAAACACAGACTTAAAATGTGGGCCCTCTCCATTCTACTGCTCCTTTGTCCAATTTTCTATCAATAGTGTTACCACTGAGCCAGCAGTAATGCCTTGCCTCCTCTACACTCACACACAATGCCAGGAGGTCTTTGCTTGATGTTCTATGTAGGACAAGTAGTAGTGTGTCTGAGGTAATAAATGAACAAGATGAATGTGGGGGATATGTTCATTTGAAAGCTCTTGTCACTGAGGGTTTGTCGTCCGGCTGCACAAAGGGTAGAGCCTTCCTGCCTGATTTACTTTAGATTCAAACCGTGGCTAAATTGGAAATCGTGAATCACTCTGACACCACTGGCGTAAGATGGATTAGTTCAGTTAAAGGCTGCCTTTTCTTTACTTTGGATCTTTTTAAAGAAATCATACAAAAATTAATTTTTCTGACAGACGACTGACCCGGGCAGTCACTGAAAGGAATAGCAAAGGGAGGCCAGCACTGAGGCACTACAAAGCTGGTTTTATCAGCACGGCACTATCCCAACCGTATCCAAAAGCTCTCAGCAGCACAATGAGCCTGGCTGAATATTTGATCAACTGTCTGAGGTTTAACAAGCCTTGCCAAACTACACCTGCCTGGAGGAAAAAGATATGCCTTTGAGCAGGGCAATGCCTCCCCCAAGATGTTAAGGAAATAAGCGTTTGATGTTCACAACAACCAATCTGCATTAAGCTCATCCATTCTTGAGCACTTGGATTCTCAGCAAGGTTCAAGATTTGCATTTACTGAACAATAGTTTTCTGAATGCCAACAATGTCTTCCATTGTAATCTAGTCATAAATTATAAAACAATACACTCAACCAGAAACTACTGTACCCTAAATGCCGCTTTTTCAGGTTAGAGTCAGTAAAACATTGTATAACTTTACTTCTTGCCAAGTGTCATACAACAGATGTTTCTTGATAATGCCCTTGGAAGCTCTCTCACATATAAAATCAGAGATAATCCTCTTGCAGAAAAGTGTAAATTTATCTGAGCGTGTGCTTTTGGTATATCTCTGAATAAGTGTGTCTGTGTCTGTGTCTGTGTCTGTGCGTACTCGGTCACATTGTGGGGACTTTTGGTGACAAAAAGCAGACACCCAGTGTTAAGTTAAAGGAGATGTACCTCTGATTATGGTTATGATGTGTCTTTGGGAAAAAGAATTTAAGTCAGCGCAATTGTTTGTCTGTCTGTATATGTGTGTGTGTGTTTTTATCTGTGTGTATCCCCAAACTTATGGTTGCTGGCTGCAACTCATTGCCCTGCAGTAATATCAGGCCTTACAGACACCTGGGACCAGTGGTGTGGGCCCTCAGAAGAGGCAGCCGTCTGGCAACTGGCCCTGATTACTTTCTCCACTCTCCGGAACTCAACTCTGTATATGCCATTAACAAGCTCCACGCAGTGTGATCCCAACTCGACCATGCCATTAACCCTTTACACAAAGGCTTGTTTACAAACACACATGCACAAACCACACAAAAACTGCACAACTTAACCACCGGTCCATTAAAACGTCTACCATATGCAGACCAACGTTTTCCATAGCCTCCCCTTTGAGAGCAGAGTGAGAAATGTGAAGTAACGGTGACATCTAGTGGCCAAATTATAAAACAAAAAACAGACTATTTTTAATAGTGCAGGTTACAATGCATACAAATAGAGATGGTCGATTATGTGCTTAGAAAATCAGCTTTATAAATGAAAAAGGGCCACATCATACATTTCTTTAATTGTCATTTAGTGTACTTCAGAAAATATGATTTTTATCTTAATTCTATTTGTAGTAGTAGTTGTGTTTTGCTGTGCTGCCCAAAAGGCTAAAAGAATTATTTGCCTATTAGTTGATTTTCCTTCCTTTCATGAAAACATTATATTTTTATTTCATAGCTCATGGTATTCATATTTGTTGTTTACTTTTACGCCACTTTATAATAACAATTGCATAGGTTTGGTAGAGGTAGGCTTTTTTTAGGCTATTTCTTATGATCTTCTTCTGCTCAATTCTACATGTTTACACCCCTCAGATATATAAATATATTTATATAATCTATTATTTTTATAATCTACTTTGTGTACATTTAATAGTCTGTAAATAACTCATGTAAAGTTCAATATTCTACTGTGCAATTCTACATGTTTACATCTTTAGATATAATCACCACTTTTTGTACATTTCGTTGTCTGTAAATAACTCATGTTCAGTCCTAATGTGTAATATTCTTATGTCCAATGTTTTTTGTTGAATCAAAAAATCACTTAAATAGAACCTGTCTGACAAAGTGAAGTAGGTTAAAAGATCTCAAAAAGAAACACGTCAACACATCATGCCACGAACTAAAGAAACTCAAGAACAGCTGAGAAACAAAGTCATTGACATCTATCAGTCTGGAAAGGGTTACAAAGCCATTTCTGAGGCTTTGGGACTCCAACAAACCATGATGAGAGTCATTATCTACAAATGGAGAAAACTTGGAACAGTGGTGGACCTTCCCAGGAGTGGCCGTCTTATCAAAACTACTCAGAGTAATTGACGACTCATCCAGAAGGTCACAAAAGAACCCAGAATAACATTTAAAAAACTGCAGGCCTCACTTCCCTCAGTTAAGGTCAGTGTTCACGATTTAATAATAAGAAAGAGACTGGGCAAAAATGGTTTCACATTTGCCAAAAAAAAACATCTTAATGATCCCCAGGAAACATCCCGTTACATCTGGCATAAAACTAACACAGCATTTCATAAAAAGAACCAACAGTCAAACATTGTGGTGGTAGTGTGAGGCTCTGGGGCTGCTTGGACGACCTGCTGTAATTGATGGAACCATGAATTCTGCTCTCTACCAGAAAATCCTGAAGGAGAATTTCCAGCCATCAGTTTGTGCCCTGAAGCTCAAGAGCACTTGGGTTATGCAGCAGGACAATGATCTGAAATACATCAGGAAGTCCACCTCTGAAAGGCTCAAAAAGCAAAATGTAGGTTTTGGAGTGGCCTAGTCAAAGTCTGGACTTAAATCCAACTGAGATGTTTTGGCATGACCTTAAACTGAGCGTTCATTCTGGAAAACCCTTCAGTGTGGCTGAATTAAAACAATTCTGCAAAGAGTTGCCCAAAATTCAGCGATATGAAAGACTCATTGCCAACTATTGCAAATGCTTGATGGCAGTTTTTACTGCCAAGGGTGGCACAACCAGCTATTAGGTTCAGGGGGAAATAACTTTTTTTTTCCCTTAGTAAATGAAATCATCATTTAAAAACTGCATATCATACATTCTGTTTAAATTTTATGCACCATGTGAGGGAGTATAACTGTAATTTCGTTGTGCTTGCAAAATGACAACAGAGTTTTGAATCTTGAATCTTATTACCACTAGAACCACTAGGGGGCGCCTTGTCCTATTTATCCTATTTGTCCAATCAACAATGCCCATGCAGTCCCCATCCAAAAATTCAAAAAACCTTCTCTTGGCATCATCAGAATATATTTCTGTTTAAAATAAAACGATGGAGACACGCAGCGCTGCTTCTGTACCATACCAAATACATACAAATATATTAAATTAAGCGAATAAATAGGCAAATACTCAGAAAACAAAGAAAATAAACTGAAATGTGGAGAAAAAAATTATTTACAGATCACAACCACTATTCTAGCTTTACCTATAATCCTCAATTGTTTGTTGCAATTATAATTCTTGCGCATTGCCTAAAGGGAAAGCAGCAGCAAGAAAGGGGAGCTATTTGATACTCTTTGTGATATTTCATACTCTTTTTGCTCTTGCTGGTGATAAATGGAAAAAAAAACAAACAAACTGGAATGCTACAGTGAGTGAGTGACAGCCAGCGGAAAAAGGCACACCTTATCTTATCTCTCTTGTATGCAAATGTTTCATGGCTGTGCATGCCTCCGCCTGGAGGAAGAGGGGAAGAAATCATTTTCAAGAGGGCGGTGCTACTGTATGAAGTAGGAACAGCGTCAAACTTACAGTACTTCCAAACATTAACTCGACCTTTAAGTGGCCTCCGCTATTAAATGGAACAGAAGGAAACAGAGAAGGTAAGATGATAGCTCGCCTTTGTGGTGAGATTTGTTGACTGTAATGTGATCTGTTGACCGATTAGCGTGAGAAATGTCCCGTTAGTAGCGCGGCTAAGAGAGCTGTTACCTGTGTCAGGTAGAGTTGGCGTGTACAGTACAGGTAGAAGTACACTTTTTTTGGCCTGTTTGTTTATTTGTGGGTAACATAGGTTATCGTAGGCCTACACGGAGTAGGGCAGCATTCCTTTCTGTTCTACTGACTTGCGTAAAAAATGAGTTGGTGAACTTTGCAGTATGTTACAACAGGCCTCTTACAGCCTATAACAACTACATTGACTTGACAGTTTTATCAAGAAGATGTTAAGAAGGAGTAACATTACTTCCTCAAAGTGCTTAATCTGGAGGCTGTCATTGTAATTTTATAGTTGGTTCCTAAAACAGCTGGAAAATGTTCATCAGGCATCAGACGTGTCTTTTTTTGTTTGTTTGTTTTTTGTTTTTTCACCCCATAGTTCAAAAGACTATGAGAAGAGAGGAAGGAAACACATTCAATTAAAGCACCAGGAAGTGCGCAAATGTTGGCATTATTCGTTAAGAAATGACAATTTGAAGAAGATTAATTTAGTTTAACTTGTCTAACTTTTTAATCCATTAATCACCACAGCCCTAAAGTCAATCCACTTCTGTAGTAGCCTATGTACTCTTTAAAAATTACTTGATCTCAGAACAAGAAGTTGGTGGAATTGGTTTTTACAGTGTCAGTGTCTTCAGTTTGGGGCTAAAAGTCTTGTTGAGACACCAGAGTTTTCATAGACTCCAAATATGTAAGGCTGAATTTTGTTAAAGCATACATAAAGCAAATTACAGAATATTGAGATTATCATCTAATGGGATAGTGCAGCCATTAAAATGTGTATTATCATGCTTTATTTTACTCATTGTAAAATTGAAGCAGCTTTTTTTCACATTATATGGATTATAATTCCTTTAGAAAATTGGGAATTTCACAAATTTAACAAACTTAATGCTACTTAAGGAGAATCAAAAAGATGTTAAGGGTTTAATGTGAATGAATGTCTAATGGAATATCATATTTCTTTACCCAGTCAGTGAATATCACCCTGAGGTTGATTTAATTCACCTTCTATGCTGCTGACAAAAGAGGCTCAGATGCTTCAGGATGGATGATGCTCTTCCCAGCCTGAGCTCAGCTTCAGACTCTCTGGAAGCAGACAGTGAGGAGCTCCAGCTCAGAGTGGACTTCTTCAGGAAATTGGGTTACACCCCAGCAGAGGTGAAGGCTGCTTTGAGGAAGCTGGGCTTAAGCACAGATACTAATGCAGTGCTAGGAGAGCTGGTTAGGAACAGAACCAGCAATGCACTTTGCATTTCCAACTCCGACAGTGATGAGAGGAGCACAAGCCAAAAAGACCCTCTACTGCCTCCCAGTTGGGCTCTTGGGCCCTGCAGAGTCACACCACAACCGTGGAACCAAAACAACCCAGACGAAGAATTGAGGCCTGTTATTATTGACGGCAGCAATGTTGCCATGAGGTAATCCTGATGATACTTACTGCCCCATAGATCATTAGATTAAACCATAATTTATTGTTGTCATAGCTGCTATGTTGAGATGTATTAAACATTGTCTGTATAATTACAGTCATGTTTCAAAATCTTATTTAACTCTGGCACTGAAAACATGTATTTTCCTCCAATGTTGTGTAACTTGACTTTTTAAAGGGGCGTTCACCACACTGCCTGTGCATGTTTTAGCATGGGCCACTGAGACAATATGCAAATTCTAGATCCTCTAGTCAGAATCACCACCCTTTACCAGAAATTAGATGCAACATGTGATGTTCAGAATAAGTAATAGCCAGAGGGAAGGTTCCTTCAGAGGAATATTTAAAGGCATCATTTTTTATGCCTCCTTTTGATTATGAATAATCTCCTTTTAGATTATTTTTAGACAAATTAATTAAACCCATGTTCTCTCCTATGCTTCTTTTTCTTACAGTCATGGCAACAAGGAAGTGTTCTCATGCCGAGGCATACAGCTGGCGGTAAACTTCTTCCTAGACAGAGGTCACACTAGCATTACTGTGTTTGTTCCCAGTTGGCGCAAAGAGCAGCCCAGAGCTGATGCTCCCCTGACAGGTGAGGATGGCAGAAATAAAGCAAAGCAGACAGATGTTTCCCATCAAGTAGACAGGAGAAATTTCAGCCAAACGTCCCTGTGAGGCGAGGTTAAACGAGGTTAATACTGGTGACAGAAAAAGCAATTTTCACACAAGGTATGATTGACAAATAAGGTCTGGATCAAACAGAAATTACACTGATATTATATTCATGCTTGACATTAGCATGGCCATAAAATTGAGTTAGATCCTTGAGACTGACTAACGGCTGGAAAAAACCAAATGCCTCTGCACTTATGTAACACCCAACAAGCACACGCACCAGCAATGGGGAGCAACAGTTGAGCTTCTGTCTATATCAAATGTATATATTGCTGACAAAATATTTTGATGTTCGTATGCTTGCCAATAAGAAGGGAGTCATATCATTGATTCCCAGTCAATAAAAAACTGGTTTTGCCTGTGTAATAGGATGTCTAGTGTAGACTACCAAAGAAAGAAATTCTTAGAGTTGAAAATGTGTTTACTGTTCTTACTACTGCTTTTAGTAGTCAGTCTGGTTCTACCATCTGCTAATTCTCTCATTATTGGTTTAATGCTAGAGAACTAAGTCTACATTTTAGCTGTGGCAAGTAAGACCAGTGAGTCCAGGTGAATGAGAACCACACCTTCTGAGCTGTCAAATAAGACAAAAGAAACAAAAATTCCCCAATGAGTCCAGAGTGGAATTTTTTATCTCTTCTGTTAAAGTGCCAACTTTGATAGCCTCTAAAAGTTTCATTTTCTTTATGCTGAGAAAATATCAACAGGGCTAATGCTCCCATAACCACAATGTAATTAGAACTTGTGCCCATGGGTTTGGAACAAAAGCTAGATAAAATGGACATAAATGCAGTTAAACAGTAGCCTATTTATTTTGCTTAAGAAGGGGACAAATGCTTACTGATAAGGAGCTGAAATGAAATTACTAACATTTTTAACTGCACTGAACTGAACCCACACAACTATTATACTAGTGAGATTACCATTAACTACCTCCACCAAGGCGGTTATGTTTTTGGTAGCGTTTGCGTGCGTGCGTGGCATTCTGCCTGTAAACACGATAGCTCGAAACGTTTTGAATTAATTCAGAAAAAAACTTTGTAGGGGTGTAGAGTGGGTTTATGTTAACAATCCATTAAAACTTGGCTTACATCCACCAAGGTCTTCAAGGTCAACTTAATGATTTATTGGTCAAAAGTTGACAAAAAGCCTTATAACTTAGAAACTATGATTCTTACAAGTGTGGTGTGTATTGCCAACATATAGAAAGTACCACATAAAGATTTAAAATATCATGTCACATTTGACTTCTGACCTCTCCTTCAAGGTCAAATAAGGTCAAACTTTCATAAAATGTCTTTTATCTTTAAGATTATGCTTAAAATTTTACTGCCTTTGTTTTTATTGGCAACATTTAGGAAATGATACTGGTATATGAGGATTTTACATATCACATCATAGTTTGCATCCAAATATCATGTCACATTTGACCTCTAACCTCACTTTTCATTTCACATCTCCCTTTCTTTCAAGTTGACCCCAACATGTGTTATATCTTTAAAGAAAGTATTGTCAAGAGAAAGAGAATGAGCTGCCTGGTTAGTTAGAAATATACTGTAGTATAATATTATATAATAAGCTCAAGTAATTAATTTATAGTTATTTACAAATCAATACCTATTATCCATTACCTACTCCTACATAATGTTTGTGTAGTCAAAGTAAACATCTGTCATGCTACCCTTATCTGATTTTTACTGCACTACAAACTTCTTAAAGTATTATTAAAAAGAACAAAGAAAAAAATGAATATATACAACATATAATACTATTCCCTTAAAAGTAAATACTGCCCAGAGAGTGAGCTCAGAGGTTTGCATTCGGAGTGCTTCTAGTTCTGGAATGAGTTTTTCCATACAACCTCATGCTAAGATAATATATTTTTAAAATTTTTCTTCTCTCACTCACTGCTTCTTTTTCTTTGTTTGCACAGAAACAGATACTGTATTATACAGCGAGTTTTAGAGGTGATTTTTACCAGGAAATGAAAACCTAGAAAGTGCATTGCATAATTCTGCATTCATGAATAATTCCCACAAGAGCCACGAGGTAATGTTTCAGTGGCAAAACCACTGCACTTATGCCAAATGTATAGGGCAACACAGTTAAGATTGTGAAACAGAGGTTTACTTAGTTGATATTTGAGTGATATTTGAATGAGTTGCTCCGACTGTTTTTGGGTGGGTACAATATTGTAATCACAAACAGTCATGTATAATAGAGCTCTACATTTATCACAACTGAGTCACTTAAGTCCATGTATTTATATAGTCCAGATTAATGTAATGTCAGAGTACCTTTGTGTAGTGATACCACCTGCAACATAACAACTAAATATAAAGGATGGCACATCCTGGAGCATAAACCCCTTGTTGCTCTCATGATTTAATAACCAGGCAGCCTGGGTGGAGCAATCCAAAGGTTCTTTTTTCAATCTGTGAACAAGGAAGTAAAAATCTGCATACAGGCACTTGTGGGAAAGTCCCATCAGGAAGTACAGATGTTTTTTTTTTTTGTTTTGTTTTTCCACACATACTGTACTTGATGTTGTAGTCAACTGCTGGCATCTATCTACAGCAAGTGGTTAAGTCAAGACAGAAGTATGTAGTTAGAAATTAAGCAAACATAACATGAATAGGTCCTTTGTTCCTTATACAGAGCTCATGGTTCATTTCATTTTCTTTTAATTTGTTTACTATCTGTGTGTGTGTGTGTGTGTGTGTGTGTGTGTGTGGTGTATTTATCCACTCAGCTTGCAAGTAGCATGATATATAGTACTGTCCAAAAATCTTGAGCCACCCCTCATTTCCTTGCATTCTGCTTCCAAGGAGTCATAATTTTTTTAAAGTGGCCTTGAGCAATAGTTCTCCAAGCTATCACGGAGTATTAGGGCCACATTAAGAAAAAAAATATTATTGTTCATTTTGAGAATAAAGTTGAAATTTCGAGATTAAAGTTGTCGTTTCAAGTCATCCTCTTTACTGCATGAGGGTGTAACCATTGATATCCTTGCATCTGTCCATTGCCAGCTATTTTATTTTGCACAAATCCGGCCAGCTCTTCCAAGTTTGTGTGGTTTTTCCTTCTGACTAGATGCAGCTTTCTGCACCATCTCTTCAACATCCTTACTTATCACCACACTGTGTTTATGTGCTAAAAGAGAAATTTCCTTGTTACTAAAACCAATTCTGAAGTACAGTTTCACCAATTCATCTACACAAGGCATTTTGTAGAGGGTATAGCAGCCATGGCAGTTGTTTGACTTGAAACGAAAACTTTAATCTCCACATTTCGACTTTATTCTCAAAATAGTATATCAAGTTTAATCTCGAAATTTCAACTTTATTCTCAAAATGAACAATAATTTTTTTTCTTAATGTGGCCCTAATACTCCTTCATACCAAGCTTTCTGAAAGTCTTTAAAAGTGTTTCTTTGGACATTGGCTGCTTTTTCATTCATTTTCAGTCCAGTCCTTGTATCTGATTATTTTCAGAGGAATGTTTTTTGGTTTGTTTGTTAAGCCATTTAAGACTGACCTATAAATCATTCAAGCATAAAAAGGCACCTAACCCAATGGATGAACCAGTGTTGTCTCTACAGATAACAGACAACTTAGCAAAGAACCAATTTTAAATTGTATCTTTAGGCACTTTTATTAACAGCCTGTTGCAAAAACACATAATTTGTTCCCATTTCTTTAGTTGATTGTACAAATAATACCAAATGATAACACAGTTTGAGAGACATAAAAAAGTATTTTTGCACCAACAAGGTGATTCCCAAAGAGGTATTAGTTGGAAACATGGTATATCTCTGCAACAAATATTGACTTTTAACATTGTTAGAATTGTACAAACTTTGGTTTTGCCTTATACTACTGTATTTCCATGTGTGTTTGCACATGATTCAATTAAACCCTGCACTTTTTCCCATTTTTCTAGCAACATATGAGGGTTGACTAAAAAGTGTTGCACAGTACTGTATCTTATTAATGTGACATAATACAGTTGAATACATTGTCAAAACATTTAATACAGTGTAAAATGTCAGCTCTGTATTTATCTGACTGATCATTGGTTTCACTTTCAGATCAACACATTCTGTTGGAGCTTGAAAAAAGGAAAATAGTTGTCTTTACTCCATCGCGCCGTGTTGGGGGCAAGCGAGTGGTTTGCTATGATGATCGCTTTATTGTCAAGTTGGCATATGAGTCAGATGGTGTAATCGTATCCAATGACACCTACCGTGATCTCCAAGGAGAAAGACCTGAGTGGAAGAAATGCATTGAAGAGAGGCTCCTTATGTACTCATTTGTGAATGACAAGTAAGCCTGTACTTCTGCATGAGCCTGTGAGATGCCACATTTTCCTTCCAATAATGCTATTTAATGTGATTCCAGGGAGAATATTGCAGCTAGAGGAAAACATAATTATGCAGCACACAGCAGAGTTGTCACAAGTAGATGAAGAACTTTACAATTTTTGTGTTTTTGTACAGGTTCATGCCCCCAGATGACCCTTTGGGTCGCCATGGCCCCAGCCTTGACAATTTCCTTCGGAAAAAGCCTCGTCCTACAGAACAAAAGAGACAACTCTGTCCATATGGTAGGATATGATTAGCATAGAGATCAGGAAGTGTAACCCTCTGTTACAGCAGAGTATGTGTTGCCCAAATTAGATTACATTCAACAGAAATGTTTTTGCTTGTGTGTCTGTTTTTTTTCCATCAGACAAAAAGTGCACTTACGGCATAAAGTGTAAGTTCTACCATCCTGAGCGGGTAAACCAATCCTATCTGTCCTTGGCTGATGAATTGAGAGAGAAAGCACAGATTTCTACTGTAAAAGAAGAGAGAAATGCCAGATTATCACCCAGACAACTTCAATCTGATCCTGCACTTGCTCAAAATACCTATTCTCATCCTCGAGACTCTGACACAGGGCTCAAAAGAGACCAGCAGAGTTCTTCACCCCCTTGCCGGGTTAGTGAAAATAAGCTGCTGTGCTTGGAGGATCCTAGAAACAGTCCAAATCACATGCCGTGTTCTGTAACAGGAACCCAGTGTCAGAAAGAGTGGCCTGGGTTCCACCTGATGCCAAATCATTACTATGCCAACATGTCTCAAGAGTACCTAGATTCTGGCCTTGGCTCTTTTGAGAGCCAGTACTCTGACATTTCACATTCCCTCAGCAACTCAAACAGGCTTAGGTCGCAGCATCAGAGTGCTCTTCATGGACCCAAAACTTCTTCAGTGCATTTAGAAAAAAATAACACCAACCAGCCATGCAAGTGCTGTTCCCATACAGTGCCCTCAACAGTTTACCAGCAACTTCATGGGAACATGGACTCTCAGGCTCAACCCACATACAACACCTACCAACCAAATGTCCTCTCACTGACTACATCCCACCAGCGCAGCCTCCCCAGCCATTTCCAATATAGTGGAGGCAGCCATCTTCAGCAAAATTACTGGTCAGATCCCTTTCAGGGGTTACCACAAGCCAGGACATCGAATGGTCTCCCTTCTTCAATTCGTTCTTCACACTGCCACAATTCTTGCTGCTCTAGCAACAGTCAACAGTACCATTCATGGGGACAACAGCCATCTTCTGCTGCATTTGACCCACAAAGGTTAGAACTCTGCAAGAAGCTGCAAGCCATCTTCAACCCACGTCTGGTGGAAACTGTTATGGAAATGTTTCCACATCTGATGGATGCTGAGAAGTTAGCTGCAGAGATACTGAACCTGAAGGCTCAAAGAGAATTTTTCTGATTATTCTTCTCTCAGACCTATCATCAATACTTGTGTTGACCTCAATAGCTCTTCAGAAGCTTGTATGGTGTCTGTAGGTGAGTGATTTGAAAAATATTAGCAATTCTGTGCAATGTGCCATTATACTGTAAAAATGATTTTTTTTTATTATTTATCAATGATTTAGCTAATCTGTTATATGTTATATATACATATATATATATATATATATATATATATATTTATGACACTGGAGTCATATGTCTTTGTCGTCCATGTTTTGGATAAAAAGTGCCTCTAGTAGGAAAATGGTTACAATTGAGTTTCTGGAGTTTTGACTGTTTATGCATATTGCATCAAATGTGATCACCTAAGTTCTCATGAAATTACATATTGCTGTACTACACATTACTTTTAATCTCAGTTCTCTAGAACAGCCTGCTGTCGAGTATTATCCTTATAAGAGACAGCTGCAGTATATTAAAAAATTACTGTGGCCAACCACTGTCTTCACTTGCAGTCAGTCCAGCAAAGTATCCCAGTTTCCAGATAATATTTAAAAGAAATTAGCTGAAATACAACAACAAAAGAAAAAAATGAAAGCCCAATTGTACAGGTAAGATTTAAAAACCCATATAAACTGGACACAGCCACCATGACATAACCCACTAGTTTGGGAAGTCCCATTTTGACAGCATTTTGGCTGTTGCTATCTTGATTTTTTTTTTTAAACCAAACATGACAAGGGAAGGGTGGATTTTACTGAGAAAATGAGGACACCACATGCCCATGCATTGGTAACTCGTCACACATAAAATCATATCCTGCTTGCTTGTCTAGAAGGTATTTTCAGCTGTTTCGTTATCACCACAGTAGATGGATCTGCATGGTTGCACTTCCTGATGTAACCAGTACTAGGAGTACACTAGCTTGTGACCTCCCTGTGGTTGGCTTTGTGTCTCCTCTCAGTCTCAAGCCATGTTGCTTTCACACGTAAGGGTAATCTGTTAACCACTGCACCACAAAGCTATATCCTGCCCATCTATTTTAATGTAAAAAAAGACCACACAAACACAGTTAAACAGAACTCCTGCACAGTCTCTCTCATTGTTGGTATATTTATTATCTGACCTTCATCACTTATATGTGCAGCATCTCCACATTTCCATATATACACCCACATAGAAAATACATTCCAGCATCGAAATAATCTAAGTAGGACCAACATGGAAACTGCATCTTAAATTTGCAGGCTATGAGCTCACCTCAAAATGAAGGGTGTTGGAAGGGTGTTGAAAATATAACCCTAACCCTAACCGGGATTTCCTGTGTCATGTCAATACTTTTTAAGTTTCCCATCTATCACCATTTTGTTCCTTTCCTGATAAGATCACCTTAAATCATCAACACCGACATGGAAAACCAGTAGTAGGTCACACTGCAGAGGGCATGTTTCTCTGCAGTGTGAAGTCAGTAGTTTGATTTATGGTACGCACCTCTCCAAAGAGTGACTTTGTTGCTTTTAGCTCCCCACTTCTGAAATACCTTTGGTTCCCTTACTCCATGAGCTTCATAAGCAAACACAAAAGTCATGCAGTCCACAAAGATAAGCAAACTTGTATTGTTTGTGTCATACAATGTAAAAGCTGATCTTGCTAGGAAACTGAAACTGAGGGAATTTTTAAAAAATGGCTTTGACCCTAGCAAAAGGAACTTGCTGGCGTGTCATCATCATTAGTTCTGTAAATCAGAATCAGCTTCATGAGTCATTCTCTAAAAAATGTTCCTGTGACAATTATTGTGTGTAGGAGAGACTATAATGCATGATTGAAAATGACAATTATGGAATTTAGTTCTCACATATGTGCAGATTTGTATTCTCTATTCTTGTATTACAGCAATTACTGTAAATGTTTACTGTAAGAATTCATTGTAAGCATATTTAGGAAATACAATGTCACTAGCTATTAAAGACAATCGTAATAATAATATGTGTGCCATTTATTACAACACGGTGGGGTGATGGTTAGCACTATTGCGTGGACAGCCAGCAAGGGGTTCAAATCTTCTCGCCCCATGGCAGCTGGGATAGGCTCCAGCCCAACTGCAAGCATGAATTGGATATGCAGAAGAAAATTAATGGATGGATTTCAAGTTGCTTGTAAGGTTAATTCCATACTAGTTCTTCAGTTTTATTAATTCACTTGTAAATATGTCTCAGAAGTTCATCAGAGACCAAAGAAGCTAAAAGTGATCCTCATGCTTTGCCTCACACATTGTCTAGAATTGCTGCTAATCTCCCCCACTCAGTTTCACAAGAAACTTTGCAACTCATGTCGCAAGCCTGAACTAGAAACTGATTTTGTTTTTCCAGTGACTGAGGGAAAGGTCAGCCCATGTGTGTGTGTGTGTGTGTGTCCAGCAAGTGACAGACTGTGTGACAGCTAAATCTTCTAAAAAAAATATGCAGAAACTGTTTTTTCAGGAAAGTGTTGGTCTGTTGACCAAAGTAGTTGACTGTTGGCCAGTCAACTACTACAGTAAAATCTATTACTTGGATTACTGTTAAATTTCTTGCAGACATCCATGGCTTCAGCCTAGGTACTGAATTCACTTTGATACCTTAAAATTTCCTCTAAGACTACAGTTAAAAAAAGGTTCAACCAACTCATCACCACCAATTCATTTTTATTATAATAAATGTAAGATGTCATGTTTAATGGATTTATAGTTATATCAATATAAAATGTTGGGTTTTTTTTAATTTTGTGAACACTAAAGACCTGAGAAATGTTGACTTGATGAGTTTAATGAATGTTCAAAGTGAAATCATCTCATTAAAATAAGTTTAAATAAACAAAACAAGTGTATTAGCAAAATCTCAGGGATGTATTGTTAGAGACTTAAATCTCCCCAGAGTCTCCTCTTTTTTGCAGTTTAAAGACAGCAGGTGTGATGAAACCTAGCTTTATGTTTTTACAAAATTTTTAATTAAATCACCGTTGTGTCTTTTAATAGTAAAGAAAGTAGATATGATGAGGTCTAGTACTGAATTAAGTCACCAGGCCCTGCAGACTAAGTCATCTCACTGGGAGAAGGCTTGCACGTTGTATTCGTTCTGACGCTGGTATAAAATGAGTTGTTTCTAATGTTAACTGAAGAACTAACTCTTTAAAGTCTGTCTGTATATTGTCCATGTCAGCGTGCAGTTAATTTAACCTGAAAGTTTGTTGGTTTCTGATACACAGCTCAATTTAACTCAGCTAGTTCTCATAAGGTGTACTCATGTACTCATAAGGTACTTGTGAGCTAATTAATCAAACAAAATGCAGCTATTTTAAGACAATGTGGGCACTAAATTTATTATGTTCAAATAAAGGGTATCTCTTTACAGGAAACTATCATTATGCTAACACACCATGGAAACTATCATTGTTAACATGGTGAAAGCTATGCTTATCAATATTATTATCATTGTGTGCATGTTAGGATGCTGATGTGAATATGTAGCTCAAATTTAGCCTCACAGAGCTGCTAGCCTTCCAAAACGTCCAGCTGTAACCCATCTCGTGGAATTACACCAACATTTCTGACACTCAAAGTCTATGACTATATATTTGAGATGTGTCCTTGTTAATTTTAAAGTACAGATATTACCCAACATGTTTATTCTTTGTTATCTAACTTTGTTTTAAGAGGCTATTTTAAGAGTCAGTGGTCTACTTCTGTTTCTTGGCTGTTTTGATGATTCAAAAATCTGAAATATGCCAACTAACCAAAGGAAGCAACAATAATACTTGTTTAATCAAAGAACACAGTCACCATTACCAGTTAGAGTGCAGCGTTACAGTTGAATGAATGTAAATATTTACCATAAGTCGTGCAACGTTCTTACACATGTTGTGTCCCATGTTGCCTGATGTGTAAAGTGTAACAGTGAATTCAGTTAAATTAAGCATAATCAAATAACCTTGGGCTTCAAAACTATTGTTTAAAGATAGCTGTTAGCTTTTCAAGAATTTTATTTGTATTTCAGCTTTGCAGGGTAACTCCTCTGCCGGAGTTGGCATGCTGTGCAATTACTTAACAACATGGATCTGTAGGTTAAGGCAAGGAAGATATAATCTAACCCTTAGAACATGTTTTTGACAGGTGTGTAATATGACTGCATCTTCACTTAGTCATGCTGATACTGGTTTTGAGTGACAATCCCTGCAGGCTAATATTTGAATGTCAGGCAAGAAATGTGTTTTGTTCTCAGTGTTTAACTGATTTTCAAGGACACAAGTTATCATACTTGAAGGCTTTTAGCCAGACTTGACCTTACACTTGATATTCAGCATTTCTCTCAGCATTAGACAAAGTTTTTTGCCTGTTTTGTGAGCAGACTAAAACTAGTTCATCAAATAAACATCAATTACTTTTTAATCCACCAAGCTTCATACAGCGCTTTGCAATTGTTTGTTGAACTGATGTCTTTATTGTGAATAAGAAATTTATATCTATTCACAGGCAAGATGCATGTGTAAATTTACCACTATGCTGAGGTATCAGATAAATGACAAGAACTACTGTTCTGCCTTCAGCTCGTCCTCTAGTTGATGGCCAGCTCGGCCTGATGTATTTGTGTTATTCCCATGCCATTAGTAGTTTGTGGAATGGTACAAAGGCCCCATATCCAGGTTTACTGCAAAAGACAGAAATTAAGTTAAAATTCAAACAGACTAGACGTGAGGAAAATCACAGAAAAACACATATATTTATAACTTTAATATTTTAGATGTCAGGCAGTTCATGTGTTTGTTTTTTACAGCCTTGCAAGAAAATACTGCATTTAAGACCCATTTCCATCCGCAGTAAGTCAAGTTTGTCATTGTAGGAAAGTGAGTTCAGATTTCAAGGTCACACCTCACTCCTTTAATGACGTAATTTAAGCCAGCTAATTTGACCTGAGATCTGCTTATGCAGCACAGATACAGCGTGCAGAGGATTGGAGATGATTGCTAAAGTGAGTCTTAAGATACACACACCAGCCACTTTATTAGGTACATCTAGTAGTACTATGTTGGACCTTCTTTTGCCTTCAGGACTGCCTTAATTCTTCATGGCATGGATTCAACAAGGTGCTGGAAATATTCCTCTCAGATTTTGGTCCATATTGACAGCATCACACAAGTCAGCTGCACATCCATGATGCAAATCTTTCATTCTATCGCATTCGAAAGGCGCGCTATTGAATTGAGATCTGGTGACTGTGGAGGCCATTTGAGTACAGTGGAATCATTGTCAGTTTCAAGAAACCAGTTTGAGATGATTTGAGCTTTGTGACATGACACATTATCCTGCTGGAAGCAGCCATTAGACGATGGGTACGCTGTGGTCAGTGACGTGGTCAGGCTGTGGCACTTAAAAGATGCTCATGTAGTCTTTTGGTGCTACTTTAAGGTTCAACATGTATACTATATTGCCAAAAGTATTCACTCACCCATCCAAATTATTGATTTCAGGTATTCCAATCACTTCCATGGCCACAGGTATATAAAATCAAGCACCTAGGCATGCAGACTGCTTCTACAAACATTTGTGAAAGAATGGGTCGCTCTCAGGAGCTCAGTGAATTCCAGCGTGTTACCGTGATAGGATGCTATCTGTGCAACAAGTCCAGTCGTAAAATTTCCTCGCTACTAAATATTCCGCAGTCAGTTGTTGGTGATATTATAACAAAGTGGAAGCGATTGGGAACGACAGTAACTCAGCCACGAAGTGGTAGGCCACGTAAAATCACCATAGCTACAGACCTCCAAACTTCATGTGGTCTTCAGATTAGCTCAAGAACAGTGCGAAGAGAGCTTCATGGAATGGGTTTCCATGGCCGAGCAGCTGCATCCAAGCCTTACATCACCAAGCATAATGCAAAGAGTCAGAGGCAGTGGTGTAAAGCACGCTGCCACTGGACTCTAGAGCAGTGGAGACATGTTCTCTGGAGTGACAAATCAAGCTTCTCCATCTGGCAATCTGATGGATGAGTCTGGGTTTGGCGGTTGCCAGGAGAATGGTACACTGACTGCATTGTGCCAAGTGTAAAGTTTGGTGACATTTTGGACAATTTCATGCTCCCAACTTTGTGGGAACAGTTTGGGGATGGCCCCATCCCGTTCCAATAGTGCACAAAGCAAGGTCCATCAAGACATGGATGAGTGAGTTTGGTGTGGAAGAACTTGACTGGCCTGCACAGAGTCCTGACCTCAACCTGATAGAACACCTTTGAAATTAATTAGAGCAGAGACTGCGAGCCAGAACTTCTCGTCCAACATCAGTG
>VUQS01071833.1:0-13916 GCA_015108495.1 Heterochromis multidens
GAGGTTTGAATGTAATTGGACAACTATATATATATATATATATATATATATATATATATATATATGAGACAGCTGCTAATGGATGAGATGCACCTGGAAAGGCTAACCGAAGGCTGGACAGTCCTCATCCCCAAGGATTCCCAGAAAGGACCAGTCCCATAAAACGGCTGGCCACTAACCTGCCTCAGCACTATATGGAAGCTCCTGTCAGGCATGATAGTGGCTAAGATGAACAGGCACATGGCTCAGTACAATAGTGGGGCCCAGAAAGGAATTGGCAGAAACACCAGAGAAGCAAAACACCAACTACTGTTAGATAGAGCAGTCACTCGAGACTGGAAGACCAGACTGACCAACCTGTGCACCGCCTGGATTGACTACAAGAAAGCCTATGACTCAATGCCTCACACATAGATCCTGGAATGCCTAGAACACTACAAGATCAACAGGACCCTCAGGGGATGGAGATGCTCTGTCCCACTGCTGTTCTGCATAGGCCTGAACCCCCTCATCTAGATCATTAACAAAAAATGGCTACAGATACCTAACACTAGCCACCTCCTCTACATGGATGACATCAAGCTGTATGCCAGGCATGAACGACACATCGATTCACTGATCCACACCACTAGGATCTACAGCAATGACATCAGAATATCATTCAGACCGGAGAAGTGTAATCAGATGGTAACAAAGAGAGGGAAGCTGCAACCACCACCTGCAGAGAGTAAGGCAAGTCCTGAGGAGTCAGCTGAATGGGAAGAACAAGATCTGAGCAATCAACACCTACGCCCTGCCAGTCATCAGATACCCTGCTGGGATAATAAGCTGGCCAAAGGAGGCGATAGAAGCCACTGACATCAAGACAAGAAAGCTCCTTACCATGCATGGAGGGTTTCACCCCAAATCGAGCACCCTGAGACTGTACGCTAAGCGGAAGGAAGGACGCTGAGGACTAGTGAGTGTCAGGACCACTATCCAGGATGAACCAACAAACGTCCATGAGTACATCAGGAAGATGGCCACAACTGATCATGTGCTTAGTGAGTACCTCAGGCAGCAGAAACCCGAGAAAGAAGAGGAGCAAAAAGAACAGGAACCATCATGGAAGGACAGGCCCCTGCACGGCATGTACCATCAGCAGATAGAAGAAGTGGCTGATCTCGAGAAATCCTACCAAACAAAGCTGGACTGAAAGAAAGAGGCACTAATCATGGCAGCACAGGAACAAGCCCCAAGCACAAGCTCAATAGTGGCTGGAGTCTACCACACCAGGCAAGACCCCAGGTGTAGGACAAACAAAGACCACCTGCAGGGCACGTGGAGAATTTTTTATATATGTCTAATATTGTAGCAATATCGTCAAACTCAAATTTAGTTACACCTTTGAATGGCCACACAACTTTTTTTGAAAAACATCAGGATACAGTGAAGTTGACCTTTGGACATAAAATTACCAAATCATTTTGTATGAAATGTTGTCATCTTTAGTAGATGAATTACTTCTGTCAGTGTTTTTGCCAAATTAGAAAGAAATTCCCTAAAGGTGTTCCTAGGATATCACATTCTCAAATTATCTAAGCTAATGGACAATAATGTAATTTGGGAGGTCACAGTGACCTTCACTTTTGACCCCCAAATTGTAATCAGTTAATCTGGCCAAAGCTGTCACCAGCCAGCTCTGAGATGAAAAAGGGACAGCTTTTCAAATTTCTGAATATTCATGAGTTATTATTAATCTCTGGTTCTCCTCCACAGTGTGTCTTTTGTCCTGTCTTCCTCCTCTCACCCATAACCAGTCGTGGCAGATGGCTGCCCTTCCCTGAGCCTGGTTCTGCCGGAGGTTTCTTCCTGTTAAAAGGGAGTTTTTCCTTCCCACTGTCGCCAAGTGCTTGCTCATAGGGGGTCGTCTGATTGTTGGGTTTTTCTGTATTATTGTACGGTCTTTACTTTACAATATAAAGCACCTTGAGGCAACTGTTGTTGTGATTTGGCGCTATATAAATAAAACTGAATTGAATTGAATAGTGTTCATGGCAGTGTGATTGTGTGACTTTCTCTCAGTTTGAGCTAATCATATGAACCTGCACCTGAATGATCTTGTCACTGCTTTAGCGAGATCAGTAAATCTAAATGAACTCATTTAGGTTTACAAGGCAGCCTAAGCTTACCTATTACACTACCTAGCAACAAGCTGACTAGCTACACAGCCAGTAAGCTTATTCTATTTCTTAGCAGCAAAGTGTAATGACAGCATTAACAGCAGAAGCCAGTTGGTGACCTCAGCAGTGTGAATTGACCCTACAAATGTTCCTCAGGGCCAATGTTTGGAGATGGAAAAAACAGAAATAACACTATAAATTCTGTGTATAAATTTATAGTTTACACACTTTATTCTTGTGGTTATTTATTTCATGATCATGTATTCAACACTGAATATTTTGGGATATAGCAAACTGAATGAATAAAAGATTTATTTTAAGTCAGAACTGCTTAACCTTAGGCTCTGTTGAGATCTGTTTTAATAGTTTCTCTCTTGACTTTGACACTCAAATCAAATGTGTGGAATTTGTTTTAAATTTGAACTATGGCCTCCCCAAACACAGTATTCCAGTTCACTCAGAGCTATGTTACATTACAGACGCTAAACATGCTTCAGCATTTCACAAAGCCTGCTTAGTTACTCAGTCTTTATGCTATTATAACCCAAGCTAATGAAGGCCCATTCATCTTCTCATCTAGCTTTCAGCAAGAAAGCAAAATAATTTGCATGCTACCTTCTCATACCTTATAAAATTCCAAGTATCTTTGCCTTGAGCTCGAGAGCAAACATTGCTGAATAAATAGAGCTACACAATAGTTTATTTTAACTGCCATGGAAATGAAGTCAAAAAATAACTCTCTCATCAAAGCACATTCAGCTTTAGGCTCCTGACAGAGAGGCTGTCCCACTTCCCATGACCCAGCTGAGAGTGATCACACCTACGCAATGCACGAATCACTTGGAAATTTTTCCGTCCCCACAGTGTCAGGTTTAAGGTGTTGATTAAAGCCACCATTAAAACGGGTACAAAGAGCTTCATCGAAAGCACAGTCATTATAATATCACCATTTTTTTCTTTGTACAGTGAGATAACTTATTATTTTCAATGTGAAAAAGGGACATGCTTGCATGTCAACTGAAAGAAGAAAAACAAAACAAAACAAGAGAATGTATTGTTTTTACCTCCAGAATGAGGTGGAGGTCCACAGAGCAGAACCACTCCTTGACCTTCACGTACTGATACTGAGCTTCTTTTCTGAGTCTTGAAGTTTTCCAAGTCTGCAAAATAAAAATAAAAAACAGCAGTAAGTAAAATATTCCGCAAGCTGGAGGCTGTTACATTTTATTAGCATACACATGAAAGTACTGTCATGAACAAATTACTGTTTTTCTTACTGCTATGTTTTTCTTCCCCCATTACTCCTATTCAAGGTCACATTGTGTGCAACCTAAAGCAGCATGCAGCAGGTGGGGAAACGCTCACAACAGGTTGCCCATTTATTATAGAGCTTGCAGACATAAACACACCACATACTCACATAGTACCAGAAAGTTCATGGCCTATATTTCTTTAGACTGTGTGAAGAAACTGATGCTTTTCCCTGTCAAATACAGTACTTGTAAACTCTGAGGGCCAAAGTTCAAACTCACAGTGTGTCAGATGGTAGTGCAAAAAACCTGAAGCCCTGCACCTTCCTTAAGATGTGCAACCAAATGATATACAAAAACATGAAACTCTGCAGGTCTGCTGTTGTAAGGAACATTTTGAAAAGTAAAAAACTGAACCTTCAGCAACAACAAATTGAACATTTTTGGCAGTAAACACCCTTTGGCTTTGCCTCTGGCCAAATCACCCCCTATGTGCGTCTGTGCTGTAGATATCCAAATTCACGGAGATGGTGCCACAAGTATCAGAAATAAGTTTAAATAAAGGGTTGCAACTGGGAGTTTTGGTGGAGGAAGATAGCAATAAGTGATTTAAAAAAAAACACAAGTAGAATAAATCAATGCTGGAAAGATAAGTTGTACCTGAATATGGTTGATTATACATCATACAAAGTTGTTATCACAAGTCTAGAAGTTTTGATATGACTGTGAGGACAAATAAATTAAAATTCTCATTTATTATTGTTAAAAACATGACATAATCCCTTAGTGATTAATTAGAACTAAAAATTGAAGAATTGAAGACTATAATCTGGATGAAAACCTGTGATGAATTTTAAACAAAAATTCCTTTGGGGACTGAGCAATAGCATTACTTTCTGACTCCTTCCCTTCGATTGGGTAAAAGTATGATCTTGTGAGTACAGTGGACCAAATTTGCTGTAAAGTGCTTAAAAAAAACTGTAGTGCGTTAAAAAATAGGAAAAGTGGAGGACAGGAAAATACTGGCAGCTGCAAGTGCTACCCCTCAGTCTCCTTGTAGATGCACCTACAAGGATTTGAAAATCCTACATCAACTCGTCCTTTGGTTTTTGTGTTTGCAAAGTTGGGTGTCCACACCCGGCCGCCTGCCTGTCGGGGTGTTGACAATAAGGCTGATGAGGTATGCACCTATGATATTATATATACACAGACACACTTATATGTGTGTGTGTGTGTGTGTGTGTGTGTGTGTTTGTATCTTGCTTAATTTCTTTTCCTGGATTTATTTCCTTTGCATACTTGAGGAGACACACGTAAGATAAGGAGAAAATGAAAAGAATGAGGGCTATTACTGCTCCCTGTAACCTGCACTGGTAATTGTATGTTGCAAATAATGAATCTAAGTTAAGCATGAGCTGAATACATTATGAAAAAAAATATAACAAAGCACTGAAATCAATAATGACACACACCCCCACTAATATGAGCCAGACAGAAATCTGAAGCCTTGCTGCTAAGCGGAGAGGGTTGCTGTGGCAGGTCACACATGAGGGATTTTAATAGCTCTGGTGGTAATCAGGTTACCTTTCATTCATCAAACCTACCACCACCGAACCATACAAAGCTATTCCTACTAGGGCTTTGACACCAAAAGTACTGTTAAACTGAACTAATTTTCCTTTGACAGTTGATGGAAACAATAGCAGGTCATAACCACTTCTGACAATTGGCTCCACTAATGGTGTACAGAGCTCAGTAAATGTAATTCAGACATTGCATGGAGGCTTAGTGTCTGTACTGGTAACTTAGTTTGAACAGAGATACATATATTCCTTTGGGAACTACTTAAATACAGATATTTGTAATAAGTACAAAGAAAACATGGATCTACTCATATATTTAGAGGTTAATTAGGACCATAATTAAATTAAACAGCTTCTTCTTGCTTCCTTTATTCCATTTCCATTGCTTTTTTTAAAATCTTTTTTTTTTGAGGTCAGAGATCATTCATAAATGTGATTTTAGCTACTGAACCAAATAAAAGACAGACAGCAAATTAAAACATTAAGATGGCTGATATACTGTCTCAGATTTATCCATACATATTCTCCAAATTGGATTAATTAACCTTAATTAACCTTGTAATATGCAGTATATTGTCAAGTCAGTTCGAGCAGTGGTGCGGACATGAGCGCTGTCTTTGCAGACCTGCTTGTCTCAAAACTGCAACCAATCCACTTTCAAATGAGATTACTGATTAGTTCAGCTCCAAGTGATCTAAATGTAAAATTATCGGGCTCAGTGATTTATGAAGAGGACTATAAGGTCAGTTAATATATGTCATATTGGCCGCAGAACAAGTCAATTAAGAGGCTGCCTTTAATTATTTCTTTAAACATAAATCTCTTCTTAACCCAAGAGTACAGTTTAACTAATAGCGATTTGAGAGTCTTAAGCCCTATTAAAAGAGCAATTCCTAATATTTTTATAAAGATTAATGCCAGATTTGGCCTTTTAGTGTCAACTGGATGTGTCTACCACAAGGATGTAAAACCAATGTAAGAACTCTTGCTTACGACACATTAGGAAAAAGAAAAGAAAAAAACAAGATTCAGTCAATACCACAACTGAAGTCATTCATAATAATTTTGGCAGAGTGCTACAAATTTAAAAAACACCACCAGTTTTTGCCTTAATAATACACATGAAACATCTAAAATAGTATCTGCTCATTGTTCTTGGCTATAACTGCTGAAGCAAACTTATATTGTGGTGTTAGTGGAGAGCAAAAAACTGCAGCAAGACTTTTGTTTTTGTTTTCCTCTCTGTGCCTCTGCGGTGCTTGTACCGGAGCGCAGTGAGTTAGAGGAGCTGAGAAAAAGCATCTTGGGCTTCCCAGTGTACACATGCAGAGGACACTATGGATTACTTCACATTTTAAAACATGTTGTCCAATAGACTTGGATGAGTCTACTGCTGAGAGAGCATAACAAAGTAAGGTTGACGTTTATGCTGTCTCTGCTGTGGTTGGGGTGCCAGCACAACTAGCTGTGTTGATTGTGTGAGAACCCCCAGGAGTCACTTGTAGCGTTTGTTGGCCACTGGCTGCAGCAGGAACTGAGTCATGGTGCTGCAGTGGGTTTTTTCAAGGATTGTTTGTGATTGTGTGGAGAGAGCACAGGTGTGTGACTGTGAAGGACACCAAACTTTAGGAGATAAACTCACTGATGGAGTAAGAGATGCTGGCTACTTGTGAAGGGTAGCAGTGCATGACTTCGTCTCTGCCATCAATAAATCAAAATCTAAAAAAAATACAGTAACGAGCTTAAAATCGAACATGAATGCAGGTGTTGTGGTATAAAGACTTTCTGTATCTGTCCTTGCAGCAGCGTAGCTGAAACAGATGTTAGAGAAAGTGTTCAGCTGCATGAGCAGTAAATGGTGCAGAGGATAGTCAGGATCCATTATTATCCACATCCATTCACCAGTCATTTGTATGACTTCTTTGTCAGCTGATGGAGGAATCCAAACACTTTGTTGAATCACACTGGATTCCAATAGCAGCAGCAATGACGAGTTACCTCGGCAAGGAAGATGTACCCATTCCAACAGCTAGCATTCGGAATGGGTACATGTTATTCAGGCCACAGAAATGTTCCTTCGCAGTAACGTCTGGGAGTTCACCACTTTTCTAGTGCATTCCCTGCACATTTCTTCTTAATGCTCAGATTAACGTCCCTGTCCGCCTGAAAATTACTGACGTCTGGTACGGTCACACTGAGGACCGGGAAGTGTGAGTGTGGCAACATCTCCTTGCAACGCTCCACAAAACACATCAAACTACACTCACTGTGTTTCCTCTGGTTTTAATCAGCTCACTGAGCTTGTCCAGATTGTTTTCCCAACACCTCACATCATCATGGTGATCAGAGCTCCAACTCTGAAAAACCACTAGTAGACTTGAGTTTACACAACTTGCAAAACAAAAAGTAGCCATTTTACTTTTGCATAACTCACAATGAGCAAGAAAAATAAATGAAAATAAAAAAACAACAATGGGAGCTGCTGCAACAGGCTGCCACTCATTGTGCTGTCAGGAAAAAATAAAAGCAACATTTACCACTCATTGGTAAATGTTATTTTAATGAAATAACATTATAATGAGGTTTAAAACATAAAAGAAAGACTTAGGGTTTATTGAACTTGAGGCAGAGATATGCATCATATTTTCTTGCCTTTAGTTTTGACTGATGTGTTGGCTATATGCATCGTCTGTTATTTTCCTTTCTTACCTGTCAGAAAACTCTCCACTGTCCTTTGTAATTTTGAACCCTGAAGCTTGACAGTGGTGGAAGTCTCAAAGCACTCTTGTTAGTTTATTGTTCCCACATTCAACTTCCCAACTCCACTCCACATTTTTATACCTCGGTTATGCGCTCCCCTATACAATACCTCTGTACCCCCTAGGTGGAGTCTGCCCCACAGTTTAAAAACCACTACACTCAGCTGCACTATTATAATGTGGGCGGGGCTTAAACTACAGTACCACAGACCATTAGAGGAAAGAAACAATTCTGAGGTTCATATTCCCATGTAAAGTTACTGAATCTCAAATTTGACTAAATTTCAGAGAGCAACATTACATTTTTTTATTTTGCTGCATTTTGTCATGGCTACAGATATCAAGATATAGATGTTACACAGAAAATATAAGCTTACACACATATACATATATATACATACATATATATATATATACATATATATATATATATACATACATACATACATATATACATATACACATACACATATACATACACATATACATATACACATATACATATACATACATATACACACATATACACATATACATATATACATATACATATATATACATATATATACATATATATATATAAAATTCCCTACCCGCCCTGCGGGCGGTCTTTGTTTGTCCTTCAAGCTCGGGTCCTCTACCAGAGGCCTGGGAGCTTGAGGGTCCTGCGCAGTATCCTAGGACTGCGCTCTTCTGAACAGAGATCTCAGATGTCGTTCCTGGGATCGGCTGGAGCCACTTGCCCAGTTTGTGGGTTACTGCCCTGAGTGCTCTGATTACCACGGGGACCACTATTACCTTCAACCTCCACATCTTCTGTAGCTCTTCTCTCAGCCCTTGGTATTTCTCGACCTTCTCGTGTTATAGCTACATCTTTCACTACAGCCTTCTTCCTCTGTTTGTCCACCACTACTATGTCTGGTTGGTTAGCCATCACCAGTTTGTCCGTCTGTATCTGGAAGTCCCACAGGATCTTAGCTTGGTCATTCTCAATCATCTTTGGGGGCATACCCCACTTTAACCTTGGGACATCCAGGCCATACTTGGCACAGATGTTCCTGTATACTATCCCAGCCACTTGGTTATGGCGTTCCATGTATGCCCTGCCTGCTAGCATCTTGCACCTTGCTGTTATGCGCTGGATTGTCTTTGCACAGCCTGCACCTGGGGTCTTGCCTGGTATGGTAGACTCCAGCCTCTATCGATCTTGTGCTTAGAGCTTGTTCCTGTGATGCCATGATTAGTGCCTCTGTGCTGTCTTTCAGTCCAGCTTTTGGTAGGATTTTTCAATTTCGGTATATATCCCAACAGGGTAGGGAATATCCCAGCAGATATTCTGAAACATATATTTTGAATTCTGATTATAGTAAGTATTCATTTCTGTTTCCACTGTGTTATATCACAAACCATTAATACTACAAAGTGCCTCAGAAATAATCTGCTGATAATTCCTTTATTCCTTGCACTGTATGAAACAATTTAAAGTGTAGGAGGTTGGGTTTCTGAGCATCTCAATTATTTTAGAAATATTATAATAAAATATTTTATGGTTCTCATGGCTGTACATCACATTAACCCTAGAGGACTGCAAATAATTTAACTCCCTTGCATGTAAATGCACTTATTTGATAAATGGACTCATTTGTCTCTGCTCCTTATTGTAAAAAACATGTCAACATCACAAAGGGATAGCTAAGCATCTAAACGCCATCCATAGATGGGATGACAAAGTCACTGTCTACAATAACTTTTACACAGCAAATCACTGTCCTTCTAAATTAAAGTAGTTTTCTACACTGTGAAAAGCTGGTACCCAGCACTGGCTGGGTGGTGACCAAGAATACTTAAACAGGCAAGACAGGGCAAATATGTCTGCAGATGTGAATGTAAGATGATTTCTTGGAGGTTCATGATGTGTGTAGAATTCAATCAGGACTCAAAGCTTAAATTAGGTGATTTATTTTTATTGCTTCTTTTCAGTATTTTTTAAGGAACACTGGCTGCCTAGTTATCTCTTAACTGTCATTCAAAGGTGATTAATGTTGTAGCAAGGCTAATCGACTTCCTTCTTCCCAATGGGCTTTATCTCAGACTGGTGTTGCTCATCAGAGATCACTGATGAAAGCTTGTAGCTGGAATATCTGCACTGCTTTTTTTTCCTCACCTCTGCCTCTTTAGTGAAATTAATTATTTTGGTTCTACATTAGTTCTTTTTATTAATGGTGGTACAGTAAAGAGCTACAAATAGACACAGTTTTCTCTTAAACATTATTGCTTGCATTATTGGACAAAATACAAAATTTCTTGGCCACTCAAATATGGCGACAGAAGCTTTTTTCTTCTTTTTTTTGATTAACCCCACCACTTACTTTCATCTAAAACCATGATAGAAGGTTAGATAAAAGCATCCAAGCCTTCCCAAAATACGAGCCTATAGAACAAAGTCAACAAAAGCCAGAGACATCTAAGGTACTGAATTTATTCCCCCCCAAAAGTCTTTGGCATTATTTTTGGCTGAGATCAAAGCTGTTGCGATTTATGAAGTGGTGATGTCTACTTCACTAAAGGTACTGATTGTGCCTGTTCACAGCGACAGGCATGGCCTTGCCCATGCTCAAAGCATGCAGCAGTAGTGGTAAAATCCACCCCCCACCCTCCCCAAAAACCAACCTCCACCTCTAACCATCCACTCTCAGCAGCCAAAAAAGACCAAAAGAAGCATTGTTGTGAAAGGGGCTTTGGGAAAGTATAATTTACAATATGGTACAGCCGATGCCTTCAGATGCGGGGGGAGGGTGAGGACTGGGGTGCATTGTGGTGGGAGGGCTTGACCAAAAGCCTGTTTTTTTAAGCATACACAGCTGTGCACATGTTCAAAAGAAAGCATGAAAGCACAGAGTTTGCCTGCAAGGGACATCTCAAAAAACATATCCATTAAATTTGTCACTGAAAGGAACAGTGGTGAGTGCAAGTCCCTTCAAAATTTCATTAAAATATTATAGAATTGAGCTAATGTTTTCTGCACAAAAGCTTCAGAGTAATGTTCAAAAGGGAAGTGGCTAACAATGATTAATAGCCTCAGAATAAGTAAACCTGATGTCCCATCTAGATCCATTAGCATCAATTATTGCAAACCTGGGCTGGCATTACAAACAATGATCCAGATTAAGCTGATGATCACATCCCAGACATATGAGCTTTCCAAATGCCAGCACAACTTATCATACTTCAACAAGCCCGTCTAACCGTGAACATTAGATCCATCACAACCTGCTCCCCCTTGAGGATGCTCTTTGTCTTGTGGAAGGTGGGTAATGTGTTTGTGTGTGCATGAAGACATCACAGCTATGGTTGTACTGTCTATGTCTCTGCAAGGAGCCAGCAGAGAAGTATGTATTCAGTGCTTTATATCAGCCTGTGTCATTAGACAAGACAAGACGAATGTGTGGAATAAAGAAAAAGTTTTAGATAACTGTTAAATGAGCATTAATTAATATACCAATATATTGTGAAAAGAACATGTTGAAAAGAGAAGCCAGTGTCTTAAACTTGCATTCTTGCTAATGGCCAGCAGGGGCCAACTTCTATGGTTGCAAAAAACTGCATAAAAGGCTATGGCAACATGACCTTGGGTCTCCTTGCTCTAAGATCTCACCCACACCACTTTTCTAGTGAATTTATTAACCCAATCACTTGTTTCAAATTTTATGGATTGCAACATGATGTCTAGTCTGTAAATTATGCATTAGATTTAATAGATATGATAAATCAGGGTATTATTTACCCTGTCATCGACAAGTCATTATCCTTGATTTCTCATGGAGTGGTTAGACTACCCAGCCCCCACCCTCACCATCTTTGTCACATCCATTTTTAAAACATCAAGATGGCGATAGTAAAAACAGTCAGCCTGCTGTAAAACAGGTCTTTGTTATGTCTTGGTCGCCATGTCCTTCATTTATATACAGTCTGTGGATATACATACTGATAAGTATAGAGCTACACAAAGGCTGACCGTAGTAATTTTAGAACTGAGATTAAGGGGCAGGGCTATATTTTTATATAGCACTTCCATGAAATTTGCAACATTTTAACATACACAGATATTATTTTAAAAAGTGCTGTAGCAGAGAGCAGGATAACCCATTCCTCTGTTCAAAAAACATTGGATCCTACTTTTCAAACAAAGCAGCTGGAAGCCATTTTTTATGTCACATTCACCATGTTTGTATGACTTGGGAAAGTTCAGACATTATTCCATTCTGCTAGCCTTGCACTTAAACAGCCTACATTAGACATTAGATGCAACAGTTCATTAACAATTGATACCAAACACAAACCAACAGTGTGTATCTCGTTTTACATTTAGTGTATTTAAGTTTAAACTGACTGCTGACTGGTTAGTGTTAATGTTGATTTTTATTTAGCAGTCACTCCCTGCTGCTGACACTTAGCTAAAGTGCATAAGGTCAATGAAATACCAACTTAACTCCAACTCAAACACTTCATTCCAGAGACCATTATGAATGCTGCATCCCAACAAAACCACAATGTCAATATCATGTTTGTTTTTTTTCAAGAAGTTGACAAAGCTTTTCTTGAGTCACAGGGTAACTACAAACTTTTGTTTTTTTTTTTTTTCTTTCGGTCTAAGTAGTACTTTTCATGACTAGTAAAGAGATTGAATGTTTACTAGGGCTGTCATTATATCAGATTTTCACTTCACAGTTATTGGTCAACCAGTACACAATGGCAATATTGTTGTGATCTACAGCAAATGTTAAAAACTTCTCTGGGCCAAAGCTCTTTCAAGATGGACTGAGGCAAAGTGGAAAACTGTTCTGCGGTCAGATGAATTGAAAAGTGAAATTCTTTTTGCAAAACATGGACCCTGCATCCTCTGGACTAAACAGGAGAGGGGGGATCTGGCTTTTTATCAGCACTCATTTCAAAAGCCTGCATCTCTAATTGTATGGGGCTGCATCAGTCCCTACGTAATTGGTAGCTTGCACATCT
The DNA here is from genome assembly GCA_015108495.1 of Heterochromis multidens. Lineage (NCBI taxonomy): Eukaryota > Metazoa > Chordata > Actinopteri > Cichliformes > Cichlidae > Heterochromis > Heterochromis multidens. Next base: position 12,771 of record VUQS01071833.1, read on the forward strand.
GGAGAGGCACCCTCCATGCTGAAAGTTATATGCAGGTTTCAGAGCAACATGTGCTCCATTCCAGACAAAATCTTTAAAGAGCTTGGATACTTCAGCAGGATAATGCTAAACAGTATACTGCATCTATTACACCAGCATGACTTCATAGTAGAAGAGTCTGGACTGAACTGACTGCCTGCAGTCCACACCTTTCACCAACTGAAAACATTTGGAGCATCATGAAATGAAAAATAGGACAAAGAAAACCCAGGACTGCTGAGCAGCTAGAATACTCTATCAGACAAGAATGGGACAACATTCCTCTCCCAAAAGTCCAACAATGGGTCTTCTCAGTTCCCAAATATTTACAGACTGTTGTTAAAAGAAGAGGGGATGCTACACAGTGGTAAACATGGCCCTGTACCATCTTTTTTGAGATAAAATATTTTCTTCTTACATTTTCTTAGTTTAAGCATTTGATATGTTTTCTATGTTCTCTAGTGAATAAAATATGGGTTTATTGCATTCTATTTTAATTTACATTTTACATGTTTTTGGAATTGGGGCTATACACAATTATTTATGATATTAAAATATATACATTATTGATATGATATTTGTACTTCATTTTAGATATGATGAGCATCTGTAAACATTTACCATGAAACCCATGATGTATGTGCTGTTAGACTCTCCCTTTAACATTTTTTTTTTTTTTACAAAGTATTGTAAAAGAGCAATACGAGGTCCCAAAAGAACGTTAAAAACTCTGTAATCTGTTCCAAAAGATTTTAGTTTAATTAAATAGGCAGTACTGACTTTGCTGAGCCTTTTTTTATTCTCCAATTCCCTTCACGTGTCATCAAAAAAGTTTACACCATTTCTAGGGCTGGACAGCTAAAAAGGTAAACATTAAATGCTGAGTGAGTTATTCTACTTTATAGCAGGTTCCCAAGTGTGATATGTTGATAGTGTACTGCGGATAAAAAAGTAAAAGCTAGATCATACCCATTAGCTATTTACACCTCATTAACTAAGTCAATATACTCACACCACATTATCACTCAGCTGAGAGGAGTCCAAAGGATTTATTTGCATTTAAATTAAGTATTCATATTTCCCCTTAAGGATTTAAAGCCTACTCTGGTGACATCAGGAACCCATCCA
>VUQS01071842.1:0-15051 GCA_015108495.1 Heterochromis multidens
GGTGTGACTGGTGCACAGCAGCTGTGGTGTTCATGGTCAGAGTTCGGTTACATTAAGTATAACAGACATGAATTTGAATTTAAGCTGATGATGCTTAGATTCATTCATTGAATTCAGCCTTCATACCAACTTTATACTGTCTAGTATAAAGACAGTATAAACAGTATACTGTCAGTGTAGAGGATGGAAATCAGCCAAGACAACTCATGAAACATCTGCTTACATCTGGTTGAATTCAGTTGTGTAAATCCACAAAGAGCAGCAGCAGCAGGTCAGCTGATCACAGCCTGAACACTAAGAAAATCTACTGGAGCTCACAATAGAAATTATTGGGAGTTGCCCCATGGCATCAAGTGGCCCACGCTGAGCCACTACAGTCGATTTTAGGGTTCCCCACCTGCTGAATCCCCTGACTGCGCTCATTTTCCTGTTTAGGTGTGGAGGCAAAGTCACCCTCTACAATGTAGGCAACAGAAAATAGAGCTGTTTTTAAAGTTCTTCTTTTTCTCTGCCCATGTTCTACATAACTGATTCAAGTTGAGTACATTTATTAGAATTAAAATTTAGAGTGAAATAAAGTTTGTATTCTCATGTACTAATATAATTTTATTATATTAATATAGCACAAGGTTCAGTTAGCTTTGTACAAAAATAGTTTGTTAGAAACATGCTCAAAAGAGCTACTTTGTACTTTCTTACTTTGAGTACATTTCAGAGTCTGTACTTTTTCACTTTTACTTGAGTAAAGAAGTTGAATCAGTACTTCAGCTTTTACCAGAGTATGTTTTAACACAAGTATCTCTGGTGACAGTTAGGGAAAAGAAAAACTCCACAATAGTGAATTAAGTCTGAAGAGCAGGAGATGGACACAGATATTTGTGAAGAGAATTAGACAATTAGAAAAGTAAAATCAATAGCTGCGTGTGAACTTTCTTGACTTTCATTTCTTTGACTTTTATTTCACCAGCATTTTTCTTATCTATCCAAATTTTGAATAACTGAATGTTATTATTCTATACATTAATGCTGTTTTGAACAGTGAACAATAATAATAACAATATAAACTTAAGAAAATATGCACCTTAAGTTTTTTACCTTAAGCTTTGAATTTAAATTTGGCTGTGAATTCATGATCAATTTAACTTTTTTAAAATTACAATAATAGAACTGTGACCCATCCAATCAAAAATTTTAATTTGTAATGTATCAATTTTACTAATAACCCTTCAAATTGTAGAATTGAATGGCCTGATTTTTGCTTTTCTACTCTACCTGAGCACTCAAAGCACTTTATTCAACATGCCTCATTCATGCCATTTAACAAAGGCAATGTATTTGCAATATATTGTATTATTTAATATTGGTATTTAAACTTGTTAATTACTGTTCTTACTGTCCTGGAGCAACTGTGACCACATCATTTCCTCAGGGATTAATAAAGTATTCTGATTCTGATTCACCCATTCGTACAAACACTTTTTTCTGTGCTTCAGTGCTCACTATCTAACATTCACACTCCGATGGATGCATCAGAGAGCAACTTGGGGTTAGTATCTTACCCAAGGATATTTGGCACGCAGATTGCAGCCAGGGCTCGAACCACCTACCTTCCGATTATCTATCTATTAAAACAAGTGTCTCGGTGGGCGTGGAAAACCCGATCCGACTGTTTTGAGACCCACCTTCCTGCCGTGTGGGCCTATCTGATAGGCGTTAAACGTTTTCTGCTCTTCTCTGATTGGCCAAGAATCTTGCCAGTGAGCTCGCGGAGTAGAAGCCGGCATCTAGCAGCCAGATACGTTGTCTTCTGGGACAGGTCATCATTCGGCTTCCTCATCTCGTCGCTGACTGTCGTGGACCTTTAAACGTAACAAGGTAGGCGTCTGTAACATTTAATTAAACAGTGGTTATTTACAACGCAATAATGGCGACGTGCAGGGAAGAAAGACACTGTGGGCTTTTGTCTGTTTTCACAGCTGGCTGTTGTGCTGCTACAGGGATTAGCCCCCGTCTGTCAAAAAAAAAGAAGAAGAGAAAACAAACAAACTGGCGATGAAGTTGAACTAATGTGTGTTTGTCTTAGCACTGCAATGAATTACACTTTGTGTCGGGTGTTCATTCAAATTAAATCGTGTATAGCTAAAGCAAACCGACATAAGGTGGCCATTCAGGCCCTGATATGCTCAGCCAACGCCTCCTTCCTGGTTTCATGTTTCAGACTGTTATTTATCAGATTTTTTTTTATTTTATTTTGTTACTGGCGATACTTTGCTTGACCTGTTAATGGTCTGCATTCCTCGTGTGAACTGACTCAACAGTCTCTTCCTCTTCAAGCAAACTTCAGGCGATCTTACAAAATGAAATCTTTGAAAGTTGTGAAATCACCAGTAAGGTGCGTATTAATGCAAACGTTACATGTCTTTTCAACCTAGCTTATCAAAATAATAATAACAGTAATGATAACCTAGCAGGTGATTTTTTTTGACAGCTTTATCACTTAAGAGGATTATTACGGAGTTAATCATATGGACCAAGTTAAACGCTGAGTCACAGCTGTAGACACTATAGTGCGTGTTATGAATGAATTCATTGATTGACGACAAACCTTTTTTTTTCACCCTCTTGGGTATCAGCATCATCATATGAAAGATGCGCTACAAAAAAGTGATTTCTATAACTTTATTACAACTATCACAATTTCCTGAAATCAAGAGTGCCTAATATCTCTCTCCAGTCACTTCAGTAGTCAGAACAAGTGTAACAGTAACTTTTCTTCTTTTTTTTGTTTTCTTTTTTTTTGCAGTAATGGCAAACACTAATCTTATTGTTCTCTTCACTGTCATTCCTTTGTGACAGATGTCCCCAAAGATCAAAGCTGGCTCTGTTGTGGAGATGCAGGGAGATGAAATGACTCGGGTCATCTGGGAGCTCATTAAGGAGAAACTCATCTTCCCATACCTGGAGCTCGACCTGCACAGGTGAGCATGCCTCTATGTAAAGATCCCATTGCTCTAGCAGCTCAGTGCACTCAGATCACTTACAATTAGTTCTGTTTGATACAGCATTGTTTACATGACTGTCCCAGTGGGGAGTCTTAGTAAAAACAGACCCAGAAAGGGAATTCAAGCAACAGTTTCTGCATGCCTGGTATTTCTAGTTTGGCTTGATATGTTCAAGATGCATCCCCCATCTTGATGACCTTAATCCTTACAAAATATCCCAAAGGTGTCTCCAGGCTCAGCTGCAAAGCAGAATTTGAAGACTGCAGTTGTCAACTCAGGAAAAAAATACAGCGTTGCATTAAAAGCTTTTTACAAAAGTACTGTAATTATGAAGACATTGAAGCATTTTAGCAGATATTATTAAACCTAATAAAAGCATATCACACTGTTGCTTGACAAGGTTTGATAATGGAGGCTTTGATCTGGCCTTACACCAAGCATTGATTTGTTGGTCTTCCCAAATATTTTATGGAAAATTTCACAAATTCAGTATTAAGGTTTGTTTTTTCATTCCTTATCATTTTTGAAAATGTAATTCTTTAATGGGTGATCCTGTAGATCAGAAATCTCCAAATGAAGGTCACATAATTAGTAGTATAATGGCCATTTGCGTCATCAGTTTCTTCATTTGACCTTCCTCTACTTATCTGTTCCATGGACTTTGCACTGAAGCACAAGTTAAGTGGTTAGAACTCCCACCTCACAACCAGAAGGTTCACTATGCTGTGCGTGGAATTCTTAAAGCACATAGTTTGGAGCGTGTGCAGGTTTTCGGCAAAGATCCCAAAGAATGGAGAGAAGAGCAACATCACAATCAAACACATAAGATCAACTCAGCACACCATTCTTGATAAACTGGGTCTTTGCATGTCTGCCTCTCTCCTCCTCAGTCATCATATTCTTGCAGCTTGGATTTTGGCTCGAATTTGGAGGGAAGTAGGTAAAAGGTCAGGGCTGCTTTCACACAAAGCCAACGGGTGCACAAGAAAGCACACAGGCTTATAGCCAAAGGGAATTATAAGGACACTGAGCTGGCTTTCAGGTGAAGTATACTCTCTCCTCTAACTCTTTGTTGAAGTTGAGAGGTTCCTCAAGTGTAACAAGTGGAGCAACCCTATTCAGTTATGTTGGCAGCGGGCCAGCTTTTATTGCACAACTGAGTCCTTGTTTCCTTTGTCTCCATGTTGCTGGCTGTTTTCTCCTCACTGAGCCTTCAACAGTGTAGCATTAAAGAGGAACAGGGTGAGCACAGTGGCAGTCCCTAAAAGAAAATGGAACAGAAGCGTAATAGAAGGTCTGCTTGATAAGAGCACTGTGTCACGGCCTGTAGGAAAAAAGTTAGCTTCAGAATGGAGTACATAAAGCTCTGGCACCAGTTCAAAATATTCCGCAATCAGAAGCAAGCTCACATTCCCTTTCACCACTCATTCATGTCATTCATGTCCTTTGACACAGTTATTGTGTTCCACATCACAGCCAGTGTACTTTGACATTCTCCACGTCACTTTCCTCCCAACTAAATCACTGGCGTAGTGCTCGGGGCTGCTGTTAAGTTGTGTATCATGATATGTAAATAATCAGCACTTGTAATTAAACAGAGAGCATTTGCTTATTGCATCCAGTGCCTCTGCTGTCTGGTCCATTTCTTCATTCTCACTCTCATACTCACTTCTTACCCTCATACTTAGAAGCACACAGATATGATCAGTTATAATTAGGACTCATTTGAGTTCTATAGTAGTTACGATCAAAAGTGGCTCCATAAGTTCCATAAAGCTCCCTGGTTCAATCCCGGAAAGAGACACAAATCCCTTAGTGGTTGCATGAGGAAGGGCCTCCAGCATAAAAGTTTGCCAAGTCAAACGTGTGGGCTACCTTTTGTGGCGACCCCTTGTGAATAAATCTGGATTTATGCTCCAGTCCAGGGACTGCCCGTTTTTTCACGGTTCTCTCGTTCCCGGTGAACTTCGCTGTCGCTCCCTGCTCTATTCCAGCCCACTTGTCAACCAATAAACATTCGGCAGACGCTTACGTCATCTGCTTTCAGTGACGCGCAGTCAGGATGTTGGACGGAAGTGCGTTTGGAGTGGGTGAAAACCCCTCTCCCCCCTCTGTTCGACCGGAATCGTGTACGCAAACAGACACATTTGCGGGACCGAAAACCAGCTTAAGGGAGCAGCTGAAAGTTCAATTCAATTCAATTCAATTTTATTTATATAGCACCAAATCACAACAAAGGTCGCCTCAAGGCACTTTATATTGTAGGGTAAAGACCCAACAATTTGTTAACAAAGACATTTCCTGCAGCTTTCTATATTATATATTACAAAAATATATTTATGCAAATATAATACATAAGAAGTTAAAGACATATTTCTCTAATGCCCGACGTATTGTTTGCTTTCTGTACTAAAACTTAGATCTTTATATTGAAAATTTGGTTACATTTTTTGGACATTATTAATGTATGTATTAGCTTTCTCTCCATTAACCCCTTTCTCTTAATCTCCTCCTACAAAGCTATGACCTTGGTATGGAGAACCGAGATGCAACTGATGACCGGGTGACGGTTGAGGCAGCGGAGGCAGTCCGCCGTTACAATGTGGGCATCAAGTGCGCCACCATCACGCCAGATGAGAAGCGTGTGGAGGAGTTCAAGCTGAAGCAGATGTGGCGCTCACCCAATGGGACCATCCGTAACATCCTTGGGGGCACAGTGTTCAGGGAGGCCATCATATGTAAGAACATCCCCCGCCTGGTGCCTGGCTGGACCAAACCCATCATCATCGGCAGGCATGCCCATGGAGACCAGGTACCTTATTGGTCCTACTTACTGATAAGTTTGAAGCAGGCATGCTAAGGGGGGATATAAGCTCTGTAAATCTCACTGATTACTTGGCACGTCTTGTGTAAATTTGTCAGTCTCCAAAAAACCAAGATTGTAATGAACTAGAATCAAAAGTGTAACATTGCAAACCCACAAATCAATGTGTGACATAAAGGTGCCTACTTCCATCTTTTATGGTAAAACAGCTAAAATTTTCTTATTATTGTGTCAATAGGATGTTGAGGAAATGGCTCAAAGTCTTGTTCTAGAGTTAGTTTGCTGTAAAAGTGTGTTTATTGGTATGCCTGTATATGGTGAGCCTACAGATGGGAAGGTAAGATGACTCAGACAAATTAGCATTTGTACAGGTAGGAAGATAGGGAGGTGACCACGAGAGAATGAGGCAATAAGATCAAGGAGTCTAGTGGGGGTGGGGGTGGGGGGTGGGGGGGGCAAAGTCACATGCTGATTCGAACCCTTGCATAAGAAGCAGGATGTGTATTCTGCACCAAAGAACAAAGAGTAGTGAGTCTGTCTTCATCTAGTTTTAGTGTGAAATAGTATTATGGTATATTTTTTGACTTAAAGTCTTATAAATAAGGTTAAAATAATCCTAATTTGAAACTAAAACTTCATCTAAATTCTGTCACTTTATTTCTCTGTGTGTAGGGACATTGTTATCAACGCTCATATCATCCAACTAACCTGTTAAGTGAAGCATGCATGTAATTTCCAGGACACCTCTGTGAGAAGCTGACCACTCTTTCCCTCCGTCAGCTGATGTCTGAGTTCAGGGAATTGGCAGTTATATCAGACATTGTGAGGTTGTTAGGAGAGACTTGGTCAATAATTAGGTTTCATCAGCTGTCCTTTGGACCACAGTGTACCACCTCAACAACCCAGACAAATTGCAGTGGTGTCATAGAAATAAATCACAATTTGGTTCATGGTGCTGTGCCAAAGTCAACAGTTCTGTTTCCAGAGGGGTCAGTGTCAGGTGGCTACTAATTACACAATATCTGTTAGATGTCAGAAACATCCATGCTGTATCCTCTGACTAGTCCCATCGAGGTGTTTATGACTGTCTTTCTCATTGTTATTTAAACTTTGGCACCACTATATAGCATAGGGATCATATCTTTTAAAGCTTAGATGTTTTGTAGGTTCAAAGAGCGTTGCTGCTTTTCTAGTGTTGACGCTATTTCTTACTCACTGTTCTCCCCACAGTACAAAGCCACAGACTTTGTGGTGCCTGGGCCTGGGAAAGTGGAGATGACCTACACACCCACAAATGGAAAGCCTGTCAAATATCTTGTCCATGAGTTTGAGGGTGAGCAGAAAGTCGGTTCAATATACAGTCACACTTCCAAACCATTCACCACATGTGAAAAGTCTGATTGTTCAAGTGAGGTGTTAAAGATTCTGTTGGATGTACACTTTACAGTCCACATCTTATCATCAACCTTCTTTGTATTGTGAAAACAGGTCTACAGTGCATCCAGAAAGTATTCACAGCGCTTCACTTGTTCCACATTTTGTCATGTTACAGCCTTATTCCAAAATGGATTCCATTCATTTTTCACCTCAAAATTCATGACAAAATGTGGAACATACACTGCATGCACTGTATTGCTTGTCCACCCTACAGACTGTATATAAAAGAAGGATGTAGCTGCAGTGACAGCTTGCGTCCTCCATGTAGGTTTTCTAGTACCAGTTTTAACACTAGCAAGTTTAATTAGAAAATGTCATTCATAAACTGTATGGGTGCATGGCACAGAGATATATACTTGCTAATTAGTGGGAAAATGTACATAAAATCAGGTGAGAATTTTACTCACCACTGGAGCACAGACATCTTTAAAAGTCTGTTAATACAATTAACCGCACAACAAGTCATTATTTTGTTGGATATTTGCATAAAAATGCTCAAAAGGTACTACTACAAACATGGTCTAGAGGCAGTTTCAGTATCTGTAGTATCTGTAACATAGGTGAGACCTACAGTAGCAGACAGCTAGCAGCTAATGCCACCAGGGTTAGCACACACCCATCAGTTAAAGTGACCATGCCTCTAACTTTAAGTCTTGTAATATCAAACTATAAATAAAGTTTGGCTTGACTTGTGGCAAATGGGCACCTAGTATCAGACACAAACATGTTCCAGGTTTGCAAATATAGATACATTAGTCTTAACTTTGCTGAGATAATTCTTTATTTATCAAATATAACGTGGAGGGTCCCAAAGGAAAGTACATTTTATATTGTGAAAAATAGAAAATATCTATGTTTATGCTGTTGTAAGTATTGATCTATTCAGGTTTAATCACTGTAAACCAAATGTGGTTGAGTAAGAGGAACACTGGTTTCTTTTCTAGATTTTTCTCAGAGTTTGTCCAACTTTGTACGTCTTTAATGCAATATTTCATGTAAATCGACTTTGTGTGCTTTCTGTTTGATTTGTGCCTGTTCAGGCACAGGTGGTGTGGCCCTGGGAATGTACAACACCGATAGGTCCATCAGGGATTTTGCCAGTAGCTCCTTCCAGATTGCTTTGTCCAAAGGCTGGCCTCTCTACCTCAGCACCAAGAACACCATCCTGAAGAAGTACGATGGCCGCTTCAAAGACATTTTCCAGGAGATCTATGAGAAGTAAGAACAGCACACACACAAAGAGCTATGCACCCGTTCTTATAGCAAACATAGACCAGAACTTAAAGGTGCTGCCCACCTTCTTGTGTGTTCCAGGGAATATCGTGCTCATTTTGAAGCTAAGGGCATCTGGTATGAGCACCGTCTCATAGATGACATGGTTGCCCAAGCCATGAAATCTGAGGGAGGCTTCATTTGGGCCTGCAAGAACTATGATGGAGATGTACAGTCTGACTCTGTGGCACAAGGTTGGTTTAAAAAGATCCATCAGAAGTTATGTAAAGAACTATGCAGAAACTTAAATAATCAAACTCTAAAAAACTATTGTACTGTAGACTGATGATATCCAGATGTTAATGTGGTCTTGCTTGTGCCTGTTTTTTAGGCTACGGCTCCCTGGGTATGATGACCAGTGTGCTTGTCTGTCCTGATGGGCGCACAGTAGAGTCAGAGGCTGCCCATGGCACAGTGACTCGCCATTACAGACAACATCAGCAGGGAAAAGAAACCTCCACCAATCCCATTGGTAGACTCTGTTTCTGGTAATGAAATCTTATGTGATGTTATCTCTAAGGATTAATTATCTAAAGCATGCCCTGTCACTGTGTATATGTTTGCTACAGCCTCCATCTTTGCGTGGACACGGGGCCTGCTTCACCGGGCAAAGCTTGACAACAATGCAGAGCTACGAGTGTTCTCCGAGGCCCTGGAGGCTGTTTGCATCGAGACCATCGAGGCTGGTTTCATGACCAAAGATTTGGCTATCTGCATCAAAAGCCTTCCAAAGTTAGTCTCATGCACTGTACATTTGTTGTATAGTCATAGTGATGGAGTTAAAGGTACAGTCAGTAATTTTATGAGGCTATTTAATAGAAAAAAAGAATAGTGTACTCATAAGTATACATGGATTAGTGTGTAACTACATCTTCCAATAAATTGATTGATATTCGAATACAGTGGCTGGGAAGGACATCTCCCTTCTGACTAATCGCATTTTACGTATGTAACTAGAGACCGGCCACATATGTAGTACACCAAAGGTGGAGGAGAAGTGGGAGGGGTAAGAAAACAGAACTCAGCTGATTGCAATCTGCAATCAAATACTGAAATCTAGCGGTGAAAATTTTACACTGTAACTTTAAATTAGGGATGTCCCAATCAGGGTTTTTTTGTTCCTCCCTAAATAGATCTGAGTCCTTTTTAAAGTGGACCTATTGTGTTTTTCCTTTCCTTTTGTGTTCTGCAAAATATAAACTATTACAGTGGTGGATGTTTGAAACAGTCTTTGAGACACACCAGGAACAAAATATGCCAAAAGAAATTAAAAAAAACTTAATGTGGTAAATATTTGTTTCATACATTTTGCCGCTTACTATCATTTAATCACCAAAAAGACTGCTTTCACTTTTCTTGTGCAACATAATCATAAAAATTGGTTATTAATCACATAGGACTCTCTCTTTTTTGGTAGACACCAGCTGCTGAGAACACTGTTGCTGTTCAGCAGCCAAGTAAAATTGGCCCGCAATCAATCACTTTGCATTAATGTTATTTAGCAACAGCTGCCGACCCTTTGCATATAAGGGAGCAGCCAAAAGTAGCTTTGATATGACCTGCCACTGGCAATGTTTGGCATTTCAAAATCAGCTTCTTGAATAATTTTACAGTGAATTTTACGAATAGAAGAGGAAAGATGCAGGCAAATGCTCACATTCATAGAGCTCGACTGCAGCAAAGGCAGGCAGTGCACTGTAACATCAGCATGTACTCACATAAGCCTTGATAGCAGCTCAGTACATCTGTAATATTAATATTCTTTTAATCACTTTACCTTGTCTTGGAAACAGTTACCACACATTTATTCATATGGAAAATAGGTCTCAATGCTGCTCCATGCCTTTAAATCTAAATTACTACAGATGGAAAAAAATCTTCTTTTGACTACAGTGAACCTGACTGAACTGAGCTTCATAAACACAGACTGTATATTTGTCAAAATTAGTCATAATCAGCTTAAGTTTATAATATCTTGATACTGACAAGCATCTGTTTTCTGATCTTCTCTCCTCTGTTTGCAGTATTACACGTGCCGACTACTTGAACACCTTTGAGTTCCTGGACAAGTTGGCAGAGAACTTGAAGATTAAGTTGGCAAGCCACCCCAAGCTGTGATTTGATCTCCCAGCCTTCAAAGCAGTTTAACACAGACACACATGCATTCACACACATGCTCATGCACACAGACACACCTACACAGTTACTGGAATTGTGGGCCCTCCATGCAACACAGGAAAGGAAAGAGTGCATTCAGAACTCCAGGATTGAATCAAAGTCAGTTATCAGCCAGATGGGGGCAGTCAAGAACGGTGCCTTGTCCAGAAGAAAGCAGAATGGAGGCTTCTAATCACAACCTTGCATTGCTACAAGGCAAACCATACTTGGGACAGTGAAAACACATGATACAGACATAAACAGTCTCCAGGACTAACACTGGGCCTTGACCTGATGGCTCAGTGCCCTTGTTTACCCTGATTGCACTCAGTCCCCCTGAAGTGAGTTGTCAGTATCTGCTGGTGATCTGTGCCACACAGGGGGACAGTATTGGTCTAGAGGAGCCTCTGGAACTTCACTGCCTTATTCATTTTGTGTCAAAGTCATCTGTTAATTCTGCTCATCTCTTCCACCTTGTAATCTTTTAACAATACCTCAGGCAACAGTATATGATATAGTGCCAGAAAAGCAGAGCACTGTCAGCCTGTACATCACTAATGAAAGCTCTCTGCACTGCAGAAGAGTGACCATGCATTCCATGAAATTTTACACTAAATGTACTATAATACACAGAATATATGATTTGTAAACAAATGGTATTAAAGTACAATACTTGCTTTTAGTTCTGAATGCTTAATTGTCATAGTTTTTAAAGTGCTGTATTTATTTTTCCTCCCTTTGTGTGTGTGTTTGTGTGCTCCTCCATTAAGACCCAGTATATTAGATCATATTCAGCCAAAAAAGGAAAAGTCTTTAAGACCATTAGTTTGTTATCAACATCACACTTGTTCATTTCTAATATAATAACTCATAATAAATGAGTTTTTCTTTTGCGTTTTGGTTTTTAAATAATGAGGAAAAAAAATAATCACAGAGTGTGCATTAACATTAACACACATGTCTGTAGTGACCTACACAGACTGCAAACAGTATGTACTGATGCACCAAATGGCATAAATGAAACGGAGTGTACTGTAGTATCAACTGAAAGGTGGTGGTCACTGACCATTATCACAAACAAAATGTTCCCTTATTTAAACATGTACAAGCTGCACAGGCCAGTTAATAAGTAGATACACATCAATTTACCTTCTCACTGACACATACAGTTGCTGTCAGTTATTTCAAAACAACCTACTGCAAGATGATTTCTGTAGCATGTATTTCACGTGCTCACAATTTTATTGAAACACATTTCTTTACGTTTTTAAACGTAAGTGTATTTGAATGGCAACCCATTTTTATGCACTTCTGTTCTGATGAACGGTGAACACATTGGAGATGATGACTTTCTTAGCTGAATTAACCAGAGAGAAAACAGGAGTGAGAGTGTCTTTAAACTACACTACTCTAAACAACTCAACGCACTTTGTCTGTGCTCTCTAGAAAGATGAATAACCACCGTGTTATTCATTCGAGAGGCTAATTTTCACACTTCCATACCCAACCAACTCACCCACAGCCAAACTATACTCAACTTCACCTGGTAGTTGGAATGCTGTGAGCTGTGATCAAACTTCTTTATGAAATTCTGAAACTGTCACCCTGTGATGTTACAGTGCTTTTTTGGGTGCTCTCAATAGTGACCTGAATATGGGAAGATTCTACTTAGTGATGAAAGTGTTAAGTTTCTGAAACCGTCACTCTGTGATGTCACAGTGTTTTAGTTTGTAATTACATGCTTACTAGTTCCTACTTGGCAAGTACACTAAGGAGTCCAGACTTCTGAGGATGGGAGGAGACAGCTCACAGTGAGACAGCAGCATACTCTGTGTGTACTTTACTGCCTTTTTACCCATATGATTATTATTTACAATGAAAATAGCACATATTACACCTAATTGCCTGTGTTCTTTTACAGTATGAATATAATTTTATAAGCACTCTTGCAAGATGCTCAGCTATAAAGGGCCCGTTAATGTGAAATTACTTTGAAAAGTCATAAACACTGAACTGATTTGGAAGAAGGTGTTAAAGAACTGTAGGTGACCTCCAAAACCTATGATAGACAGCTGGTGTTTAGAATACAGTTGAATAAATATTAAAAACAGATAATTTGATTATTTCTAGAGCACGCTTGACATCATTCTTCAGGATATCCATGATCAGCATGAACATGCCGGTCCAGAAGTTTCTGCTCCTGGTGAAAAAGCTCTCACTTTTCTCCCTGTATTAAAATATTTTTTTATGTTAGTTTTAGTTGAAAAGAAGCGTTAAAATGAACATCAGGGAATGAAGACGAGCATGTTTAGAATACTTTCAACAGTGTGCGTAATTTGGTGAGGAACTACTTTGTAATGAACCTGTTTTATGGAAATCTGAAACTCTGATGTCACAGGATGTCATGTCACAGTGCGTTTAAAATACTGTACATACTGTGTTGAATTTGTTGAGATTCCACTTCCTGATGATCATGTTTTATGGAATTCAGAAAGTCTCTCCCTCTGTGATGTCAAAATGTTTTTGAATACTGTTAATATATTGGTTTTTTTTTTTTCTTTTTTCATTCAAGACATATTCTGGGATACCTTGCTGCCCCAAGTCCACTGCATCAGTCCAATATCTGCTTTAACTTTGAAATTGTTAAATAATAAAATATGTTTGTTTTTTAAAAAACACTGAAAGGATATTTTAATTAATTACTGACACCTATATTTAATTGTGTATTTAATACATTTTCTATTTATTGATTTTTAATTTTAATTAATCAATGACTCATTGAACTAATTATTGATAGGCTTATTTATTAATTTAATTATTTAGACCCAATTTTAATCAACTAATGACACATTTAATTAGTTATGTAATGGTGTTTCAGAAATTCTGGCATCCTGCAGTTATGAAGGGCATCTCTGAAGAAATTATGCATTGTTGTGTTTGTGTGATGGTGCAGCTGCTGTGATGAGCTGATAGAGAGGGGCAGACTCAGTGCGTAAAAAGATTAATCTAACCTGACCGTCATTCACTGCATCATTCACAAGTTAGAACTTGTGGTCTATGATGCTGTAGAACACCTTACAGAGCTGAGTCATTTTCATATATTCATTAACTCTCAAACTCCAAAAATGTCAAACTGATGCCAGTAAATGTAACAGGGCCACCTGTTTCCTGTATGGAGCTTTGCAGCTGGCTGCAGATGAAAGCAGAAAAAAGTCTGTCATCAAAGCAGATTGTTTTGAAAGTTTGATGTACGTTTTCATCTTTTTTAATGTAAGTGTTTCAATCCCAAAGTTTCCTTTTTAGTTCAGATTTAATTTTTAGCATGAAAGATTTTACAGTATAATTGAGTGCATGCACACTTTTGTTACATCTGGACACATTTGAGTTCTTATCAGACCAAAACAACAAGGTTTTGCTTAATTTGTTCTTACTGTTCACCCAATATGAACAATTATATAACAAAAAAATCTGAAATGAACAAGGTTATACTCAGCTGATTCTGATATTTAGTAATATGACTGCTGAAAGTTATGGCAGCAACAATCGATGTTGAACATTCAACAGACTGAACATCCTGTACCATCTGTCATTTCAGGAGTATGAGAATTATTTCTTCTAATTGACTGTAATCCTACCAAATTTGTCTTCATGACATTTGAAGAAAAAAAACAAAAGCAAAGATGTTTGAAGAAATGCTGAAAGTCGGCCTGTGTGAGCAGTAAAATGCTTCCCTCATTCAATGGTTTTATTTTAATGCAGTCTTCTGGTGAAGATGAGGATGGTAAATAAATGATGACCCATAATCATCCCAACAGAAACAATATGGTTTAAAGCAGGATCTGTGAACCTGGAGAGACAGAGGCAAAGACAGAGAGACAGCAACCTCCCCTGTAGGGAGTCAAAGATTCACTGCAGCCACATCTCCTACTTGTAATGCTCACCGGACAGTGTAATGACATCAATAATAAAGTCATTGGGTCGTCACCAATGAGCAACATCGTTCCATGGATACCTTCTATGTCATACTGGACACCAAGATCTGTGACACTTTATTGGAGAGTGGAGGAAAAAAGTTTGAATTAACCTACTCATCATGATTGTTTGGATGACAGAAGACTTAAGTTACTTCTTAATCAGTTTCCACGTTTTTGTCAACAGAGAAACTTGCTACAAAATGTTCACTACATTATTATTTATGAGTGCGATTTGTAAATGTAAATCTCAGTAAATGTAACAGGGTCACCTGTTTCCCTGTCTGCAGCAAACAGAAAAAGTCTGTCATTAAAGCAAATTGTTTTCTAAGTTTGATATGTAGGAATCTACTCTGGTTGAATATGTATTATTTTTAAACTGACACCA
>VUQS01071854.1:0-13403 GCA_015108495.1 Heterochromis multidens
GGCTGACAGTAAATGTTGCAGCAGCTTCAGTAAATGTTCCTCCTTGAGTTGTGCTCAGTCATGTGGTGGAGAGCTTCAGATGTTCAGAGCAGACACATGAGATCTTCATGGTTTCTGTGCTGATGTGTGTGAGACATGGCCGACTGTGGAGGCTCAGTCTGTCTGTTCTTCTGCTCTTCATCCAACATGTCTGCAGCACTTTGACTAGTTACCAAAGAACGAGTCAGGAACACATCAGGAACAAACTGAGACACAATCTGACTGAGACTAGAAGACAAGGAGGGGACAGGGAGGTCATGTGACCATCACAGCTGCTGCTGATGTCATCATGTTGTTCTTTGTTGTCCTCACAGTTTACAAGGTGAAGGTGGATTCAGGGGTGGAGTCTGTCCAGCTGCCCTGCAAAACCAAAGTTCACCTGCCTGAAGATGCTAAAGTGGAGTGGAAGGACATAAAAGACAGGAAGGTCTACGTGTCTCCGAACGGCTCTGATCAGCCTGATGCACAGGACCAGGATTATAAAGGCCGAACAAAGATGAAGAGAAACCTGCTGAAACGTGGAGACCTCAGTCTGACCCTGAAATACCCCACAGACACAGACACCTACACCTGCACCGTCTACAGCAGGGAGGAAAACATCCTGATGAAGAAACAAGTGCTGCTCCATGTCAAAAGTCAGTACATTCATAATAATATATGTACAGTAAAGTCTACATGAATGTTAATGTCATTGTTAACTATGTGCATCTTTTGAGGACCAAAAAGTTACATTTATGTTCACAAGCAGTAAAAGGTACATATTTACATTTATCTTTTAGATTTTAAGATGTAATACCAAGAGACAGGCTGTGTTAGTCCAAATACAAAAAGAAATAAGGTAAAATATTAATGACAAGAGCACTCAGAGAGCACAGCTCCCCCTGAAGGGCAAGGGCTACACTAAAACTTTGTGTTTTATGATCTTTTTTATTACAACATGCAGACATCAGCCTGTTTTTATTACAACATAGTGTCATTGTGACATCATAGGGCTTCGTATTGAGCAAATAAAAAATGTGTGATAGTGTGTTGTTAGCACAATAAAGGTCAAGGTCAAATGCTTAGTCAGCCTAAGTACTCATGTCCCCCAAGGCCTAGTATATTGTTGTGAAGTTTGAAGACGATCCATAAACAATTGTAGGTAATATAAAGTTTTTACTGATTTTCACATTTGGTGTGACCTTGACCCGATTTTCACCAACATTAAATCAGCTCGAGCTGTTGTTGGTTTCTACCATCACACAAAAACTTGAAAACTGTGGACACTAGACTGCTAACAACCAGACAGACAGACAAAGAAATGGAACTGATGACATACTCCCTCCCTTCGAGGGGAGAAAAAAGTTTCATACATTGTGAGAAGTTAAATTTTTAATCGTGTTGTGTATCAGTGGCACAGCAGTGCAGAGATTAGTCCTCTTGAAGGTTCTGGATTCTGGTCACAAGAGATTAAACACTAGTTTCTATAAAGTACAGGTTCCTGTCCAGGGTGACAAGTCATTGTATCTCTCAGAGTGTACTGCAGGTCTCCATTAACCAGGTTCTAAAGACCCCCTTGTGTTTGTCTTGAGTGTGTGTGAGAAAAACTTCTGTCCCAGACTCTGTTCAGACTCCTTTCACAGCTTTGAACAAGAATCAGTGTCAGATGGTTTAACGCGACTCAAAGACAGCAAATAAAGCTTGACTCTGAATATCTGACAGTAACACTTCAGAGTTCCTTAATAAACAGTCAGCCCTGCTGCTAACTGAACAACACAGCCTCTGTTCAGTGGAGCAATGGGACATATTTCAGACCGGAACCAGTCAAACGTGTTTTCACTGCAAATATTTCACTTCATCCAGTCAAAGAAAATGTGCTCAGAGCTGCTGCTGCTGTCTGTACAGCTCATGTTGTTCTTTGTTGTCCTCTCAGTCCCCCAGGTGGAGGTGGATTCAGGGGAGGAGTCTGTCCAGCTGCCCTGCAAAACCAAAATTCACCTGCCTGAAGATGTTAAAGTGGTGTGGAAGGACAATTACATGCACAACAACAAAGTCCACGTGTATCAGAACGGCTCTCACCAGCCTGAAGAACAAAGCTTGTTTTACAGAGACCGAACAAAGATGAATGAAAACTTTCTGCAAACTAGAGACCTCAGTCTGACCCTGAAATATCCCACGGATGGAGACAACTACACCTACACCTGCACCGTCTACAACAAAAAGGGAGACATCCTGATGAAGAAACAAGTGAAGCTGACAGTCAAAGGTCAGTGCTGTAGATAAGTCAGAGGTCAAGTCATTTTTTTAAGCACATTTAAAACTGCTGTTGACCAAAGTGCTGCAGAGCTGAAATAAAAAATGACATAAAATAATAGAAAGTGTCTCTAATCTCTCCCTCTCTCTCTCTTTCTTGCACTACCTGCTGGGATTTTGTGGTGAGTGTGAGTGCAGATGGAGAGGATTGGAGTAGAGGGACTTTTGATTTGTGTTTTTTCTTACTTTCTTTCATCCTCTCAGTTTCTGCATCATCAGGTCAGAACTTCTTTTTTTCTGTGTGTGTGCTGAAATGAGAGAATCCCACTTCAGCACACACACAGTCTCTTGTGGACATGTTGTCTGCTGAGACACCACTTCTGACTGTTTAACATGGGGTGAGGACTGTTTCTGATCCCAGTGGAGTGGCGGAGGAGGTTTTGTTGGCACTGGGTGAATGCATGGGGCATGATAACGTGTCTCATGCCCCATGCATGAATAAAGCACGCAGTGTTTTTTAAAAAGAAAAGTTACGTTTATCAGCTGATTAAGAGCCATCTGTACCCTCAACTAGTTATGATCTCAGGTGTTCCACCTTTTATCCCCAATCAGCTGCTGGAACCAGAGCTGCACAGACCTATAAAACTTACAAGTGCCTTTAAATCTGTGAGCTTGGGATGTAAAGACCCGAGACTCTAACATGTCTACTCCCTGAGGAGACAGGTGTTCATGTTCCTTGACTCACATCCTTCCACCACCAGAATCAGCATGAAGTAGAATATCGTTTGTTACTTTCAAAAGTGCAGACTCAGTACTGTGAAAGGTCCTGAAACCTGACTGAAGGGTCTCATAGACATTGTTCTTGTCTAGAAAGGATGACGGTTAAATACAGACAACTTTTTCTAAAACTTTAGCCAAAAATGGCAGCTTTGATATAGGTCGATAATTACTCAGAACATCCACTTCCACTTTTGCTTCTTTAAGAATGGCTGGACTACTGCATGCTTGAAACACACAGGAACTATACCAGAAGCTAGGGTCACATTTATAATCTAAACTGTCAATGAAATCTATGTTAAGTGCTCTGGGGGTGTTCTGGAGCAAGGTGTTGAGCTGACTATGCTAACTAGGCAGGGGGGGAGAAACAGTACCATTCAAATCCCTCTTGCGTCTGCGGACCACCACTTCATCCCAGGACAACAGGTAGGTAGGTGTCGAGCAGGAGGAAGGCCTAGGACAGGTGGAACTGTGTCCTGGAGGGCTGCACTGAGCGATGCTATCTTTTTGGACTGTCCGTGTGCCCCATCTATGAAGCTGGACAACAGTCAGTCTTTCTTCTTCACTTTGCTGGAGCGTCATCAGATATCCTCTTTAAGCTCAGCCAGCGTATCATCCTCACAGGTCAGAGCTGCCATGGTTGTTTTCGTTTGCCTCGGCACTAGGCTAAAAGCAAATTGCTCACTCCAGTGCTAGAGTTTGTAATTGTGAACGTCAAGGATCCAGGAGTCTGATGGTTAAGATTCTGCCTCTGGTTAAAATATAAATTTAGAAACGGCCAAAAGGTAAAATGTCTGTAGTAAAAATGT
The DNA here is from genome assembly GCA_015108495.1 of Heterochromis multidens. NCBI lineage: Eukaryota > Metazoa > Chordata > Actinopteri > Cichliformes > Cichlidae > Heterochromis > Heterochromis multidens. The sequence goes on from VUQS01071854.1 coordinate 3,858, forward strand.
GGCTTAAAACCAGATAAAAATACAGATTGTTGCTACTCCTGGCAGCTTCAACAGCCTACATCAACAAGGCATAAGAAGAGCTTTGCTCAGTTGGTACTTATATAGCAGCATATCATCATACATCTGTTCACTTGATTCATCTATATCAGGGGTGTGAAACTCATTTACATCGCGGGCCACATTCAGTCCACTTTGATCTTAAGTGGACCAGTGAAACTCTCGTTTCTGTCGGTGTACAGAAGTCACATATTTAACAGTTTTTCTACATGATAAAGAAAAAGCTGCTGTGACAAAGAAAGAAATCTGTCAGCACGACTCTTTGGACTTAAATTGTAAGAAATACATGTGTAAAATGACAGAAAAAGTTCTGGTAATAATTTGAAATGTTCATGTGCAGTAGTCATATTAAACTTACATATTATTATTAGCACTGATGCAAGGTAACCCCTGCAGCTGTACATAGTGTAACACTAACATGGGACAAAAGTAACCTAACATCAAAAGAAAAAAAGCTACAATTCATTTTTAAAATTTCCATTCAATTTATTAAGACAGAAATACACTACATTAAGTGAAGGTTTCAAACAACCCATAACAGCAGCAAATGTAATGTCAGGTTCAACATGGGGTTACTAATGCTTTCTGTGTGAAGTTTGCATGTTCTCCTCGTGTCTTTGTGGGTTCTCTCCAGGTACTCCAGCTTCCTCCCACAGTCCAAAGACATGCAGTTAGTGGGGTTAGGTTAATTGGTGAATCTAAATTGCCCATAGGTGTGAATGTGAATGTCTGTCTCTCTGTTTTAGCTCTGCAACAGGCTAGTGACCTGTCCAGGGTGTACCCTGCCCCTCACCCCATGGCAGCTGGGATAGGTTAGATATCTGCATGTTTTGTATCAAGGTTTTGAACAAGTTGAATAAGAGATTCAGTTTGGAGAGAAAAAGCCAGTTTGGAGAGTCCTCTGTAAGCTACCTTTAGACAACTGTACAGGTGACTTACACTGAAGGTTATTACACGGAGCTGTTGTAGTAATTCTTTCTTTCTATTGGTTGTCAGAAAGCATCTTTCATCGTTTTTTAAAATGTGGAAGACTTTTTCTTTTCTTTTCTCCCTTCTTTTGATGAAGTGTGATTCAAAACTGCTTTTATATTTGGAGCAGGTAACATAAACACTACAAAATGGCAATTTTTAAACTTCACTGTAGGTGGGGCCAAACTGTCTATTTACATTACCAGGGAAAATAAGATGGTAAGAAGGTCAACTGTATGATGCAATAGTGCCTAAGTTCACCTCAGAAACACTGTGTTTCTCTGCTTCATTCTTCAGTCTGTTCACTGCTTTCTTCTTGTCAGTCTTCATCTTTCTTCTCACACTGCTGACCACTTTCTTCTAACACTGAAGCAGCAACATTCAGCCTGTTTGAATGAAGACAAATGTCAACAACGGTGTGATGTCTCTGGGAACTCTTTAGACACGAAAGCACAGTGTGAATCTCCTCCAGCAGCTCCCTGTGTGTCTGCTCTCAGTGTTTAATATGATATCTGTTCTTTAGTCCTGCTGGAAGCCTCCCTCCATGTGTCTGCTGATGTGTCCACCTCTCTCTTAACACAGTGAGCAGAAAATCCGCTGTTGGCTATACAGCTCATGTTGTACTTTGTTTGCAGTTCCTCAGACAGAGGTGAACTCAGGGATTGAGTCTGTCCTGCTGCCCTGTAAAGCCATGGTTGACCTGCCTGAAGGCGCTAAAGTGGAGTGGAGGGACAGAGATGAGAGGAAGGTCCATGTGTATCAGAACAGATCTGACCATCCTGAGGAACAGCACCAGGTTTACAGACACCGAACAGAGATGAATGAAGACCTGAAAACTGGAGACCTCAGTCTGACCCTGAAATACCCCACAGATGAAGACAGAAACACCTACACCTGCACCGTCTTTGACCAGGAGAGAAAAATCCTGATGAAGAAACAAATGGAGCTAAAAGTCAGAGGTCAGAGCTGTAGATGAAGATCTTATGTTTCCAATCAGTTCAATAGCTGTGATCAGTATTAATGAGATGCTGACTGAAGGTAAAATAATTTCTTCTTCTCTAGAAAGTTGTTTGTGAGCAGAACAGACAGACTGATCATAAAGAAATGTCAGTATTTAAGTTCCTCCTGTGTGAAACCAAACATCCTGTTTTCAGTCTGAGAGCAAAGTTTGTCATGAAGTCAGAATGGTTAAAATAAGTTCAGTCTAACTTCACATTAGATCCAAATCAGTGAGCAACATTTAGTGACTTTATCATTAATATTGTTATTATTAAATCTGCTTTGACTTTCTATTTCTGACCCTTCTGCTCTGATCTGCTTCTGTCCTTCAGCTTTCTCTACAACTCTGAAAACCTGCTGCTGCTGTCTGTACAGCTCATGTTGTGTTTGTTGTCCTCTCAGTCTGTCATGAGGTGGAGGTGGTGGAGGGGGCGGAGTCTGTCAACCTGTCCTTCAAAACCACAGAAAACCTGCCTGAAGATGCCAAAGTGGTGTGGAAGGATGGTTTTGACAAGAAAGTCCATGTGTATCCCAGAGACCTTGACCTGCCTGAAGAACAGAACCAGGATTACAGAGACCGAACAGAGATGAATGAGGACCCACTGAAAACTGGAGACATCAGTCTGACCCTGAAACACCCCACAGAGAGAGACAGTGGGACATACAGCTGTGTAGTCTGGCAGAACAGGAACCCCGTCAGACGGAAATTAGTGCTGCTCAGAGTCAAAGGTCTTTTTTTTCCTTGTGTCCTTGTGTAGATAGGCTTGTGGAAATCATACTCACATGAAGTTTCTTCTTCTCATGTTTTATTCTCAGCTCACATGCTTTCCGAGTTCTTGACATATCTCAGATGTGAAAAGTGCCCAGGTCAGCGGCTCTTCAGCCATGGCTTCATGTCAGTACTGTTCATATCTGTGTTTATAGCCTCTTCAGCAGTACAGTGTGTGTTAATGAGACTTGCTGAGAGGCCACAGGAACAGTTTAAGTGTTGGATAAAAATAAAGCCTAATGTAAAGTGTTCTGAGAATTTTGAGCAGCACTTGGCAAAAGTGGGAAGGAAGAACTCCCTTTTAACAGGAAGAAACTTCTGGCAAAATCAGACTCAGGGACAAAACACAAACTATGGGAGAGAGAGCAAAATTTAAATGCATGTAGTAGTGACATATAAACACACATAAGGGAAGGAAGGCATGCTTAACTTATAGCAGTGTAACTAAGGGAGGATTCAGGGTCACCTGATCCAGCCCTAACTATAAGCTTTATCAAAAAGGAAAGTTTTAAGCCTAATCTTAAAAGTAGAGAGGGTGTCTGTCTCCCGAATCCAATCTGGGAGCTGGTTCCACAGAAGAGGGGCCTGAAAGCTCCAGCAACCACTCTCCATACAACTTTCCCTAGCAACGCAAGGTTGCCATGGGGTCACCAACCGGTCTCTAGGCCCATGTGACTAAGGCCTAAGGGCTCTGTAAGTAGTGGTTTAATTACAGCCACCTTAAAAGCCTGCAATATGTTGAGATAAGTTGATCACATTTAAAACTGAAGCATTAACTAATGGTAGAACTTCTTTGAGCAGTCTTGTAGGAATGGGGTCTAATAGACACGTTGATGGTTTGGAGGAAGTAATTAAAGCTAATTTGGGATCAATAGGAGAGAAGCTGTTTAAGTAAATATCAGCAGTTATTAGAGTTGCTGTACTGTGTGGAAGTAAGATTTGCTGACAAACAGTGAGGATTGTTCTGGAAGGAAACAAAGATCCTGACAGAAGACATGTTTGATTTGAGCTCGTCTTGTCTGCAATGTTCAGTTTTAGATCCACAAAGAAAAGCAGCAGCTCCACACTGACAGGAGACATTACTGTGAAGCAGCACCATCAGACTCTGATCATCTCCAACAGCTTGAAAAGCTGCTTTGACTTTCTAGATCTCTGTTTCCTTCTATTCCTTCAGGTTTCTCTACAACTCTGAAAACCTGCTGCTGCTGTCTGTACAGCTCATGTTGTGTTTGTTGTCCTCTCAGTCTGTCAGGTGGAGGTGGAGGAGGGGGCGGAGTCTGTCCAGCTGCCCTTCAAAACCACAGAAAACCTGCCTGAAGATGCTGAAGTGAAGTGGTGGCGTGATGAACCCAAACCATCAGTGCAGGTTTGCATGTATCAGAACGGCCCTGACCAGCCTGAAGAACAGAACCAGGTTTACAGAGACCGAACGAAGATGAATGAAGACCTGCTGAAAACTGGAGACCTCAGTCTGACCCTGAAACACCCCACAGAGAGAGACAGTGGAGAATACAGCTGTGTAGCCAAGAGCAGCAAAATCTACAGATACAAAACTGTGGTGCTCAAAGTCAAAGGTTTGTTTGTTTGATTGTCTGTTTTTTTGTTTCTTTGCTTGTGTGTGTGTGTGTGTGTGTCTGACTGTCTTGTGTCTCCTCTGCAGGGAGAGTTCAGGTCCAGGATCAAACAGGGGACATCAGGAACAGAATCAGCTCCATTGATCCGACTCCTCTGATGGCTGATCATTCAGTTTGATCTAATTATTCTCACTCTGGAGGAAACTCTCAGCACTTTCCAGCAGCTCCTCCATCATGGAGAACGTTCCCTCACTGTAACAGGTGGAGGAGAGAGGAGAGGAAGCACAGGTGGATCCTCTGAGGAAGAGGAGCGTTCTCACATCAATGTTACAGCATGAGGGTGTGACAGCCTGAATGCCCCACATTTTCAACAGGCCCTGAAACGTCCGCACACAAATTAAAAACACACTGAAAAACAGCATCAAATGTCAGTTTGTCAGAGAGAGCAGAGAGAGCATGTGCTCAGTAGGACTAAAAGGTAAAGAGCTCATAAATTCTTCCATATAAATCCTGCATTGTGCCTCCTGACCAAAACTAAAATTAATAACTTTTGTCCTACCTTCTGTGGCTCTAATAAGCCATCATAGAATATGGAACACCACATATTCCACTTTAAAGGTTATTCTCAAACAAACGAGCTGTGATTAAACTTAATATGATGTATTGTATGTATTTTTCTTTTGTATATTCTTTTGTATGTTGTATATCATGTGACCTGCTCAGGGACTGTTGAGCTGTTCTGCTAAAATTCAATTCAATTCAATTTTATTCACGCAGCGCCAAATCACAACAACAGTCGCCTCGAGGTGCTTTATATTGTAAGGTAAAGACCCTACAATGATACAAATCTGGCAGGTTTATATCTTATATTTTTATGTTCATGTACACTGACATGCAGTGTTAAATTAAAGCTTTCTAACCTTTAATCTGATCCAGTGTTCTTCTTCTTCTGTGGTGTTTCTGATACAGCAGCTGCTCCTGATGTGTTTGTGGATGAAACTACGATCCCTGAAAGCGGATTTAGCTAAAACTCAGCTTGTTAACCCTGGGATGAGGGAAACTCCGGGTTTTCTGGTCCGCAAAGATAGTTAACTTAAATCCAGAGTCAGTTACCATGGTAACAGATTCTGTGAACTTAATATTCTCACCTTAACAAACTCTGAGTTTCTCTCTGACTCCTCCCCTCATGTTGCACCTGAACCAGCTGACTGACACTGTGTCCTCATTCATAAAGTCGCTGTCAACGCTCAGAGAGGTGTGAATGAATTTGTAAGTTTGTTTTTACAAACATTGAAATCACAGTTAGACGTTAGTGATTTTTTGTACTTCGCATAAAAGCTTTTATTATTTTTTATTATTTTTAGAGAACTCACTCTCACCGATTTTCTATCAGCTCAGAACAAAATCCATAGTCTCCATCTCTCTGACTCTGACTCTGTGGACAGTGATGCTGCTGTCACACTGTCATCAGTTCTCTTGAAACATCTACTGTAGGTTCCTGTAGTGATCACTGTTTCAATCAAATTTATCTGCATAAAGCTTTATACACATAACACACTGATCAATGATCAATCATTGGTTGTGTTGTAATTGGTCACACTGATGGAAAAATGTCGGTCACAGTTGGATCTTGGAGATGATGTTTTTTGATGATATTTGAGTTAAAAATGAAGCTAAAATGATTTTAAGAAACTAAAAAAACCTGTAGTTTAAAGTTACTTTTTAGGCTGCAGACTGATTACATTCTGACTACATTTCATATTAAAATATGTTCACACATTGAAATACAGTCATTAAATGATGTCGAGTAACATCCCTAAAGGTAAAGTGTCTGAAAACTTCAAAGTCTAAACCTCAACATATTTTCCACTTAAAATCACCTAAATCAGTCCTCCTTCCTGGGTGTGATTAACATCACAGGTCCATAGGTGCACTGTACCTTTATCTGTCTGATTTGTTTTTGTCCTTAAAGCTGTGGGTCAGATTTCTTTACTCGTTAACCGAAAGTGTCGGAACGCCATCCTGGATAATTCAAGCCCATTTAAACCCCGCTTACAGCTAAACGTCATCAGCAGAGCAGCCGAACAGTGGAATCAACATGACTGAATAATATGACAAAGAGAAATAATCGCATCAAAACTCACACCTGACAAACATTTTTAATTTTCAGTATACATCACCTGCAAGGATATTAAAATTAGACAATAAAAATATATATTTAAAACATATTTCTATACATGCTTACATAGAATGTAACAATACACGTACACATAAAATCACATACACATTTACATGAGTTTAAAAATTATAAATCAGTATTTCGCTGCATTAGTGAGGAACAAGTCGACACACTAAGAAAGAAATGCTTTTGTTTTCGGTCATGAACATGTTTTTTTAAATAATGCCATGCAGTGAATCCAGTGAAGGTCTTTTCAAAAAGTCATTTACAATAATAAAAGTTATATGTTCCCACTCAGTTTTTTCAGCATTTTAAAATCTTGACCTTTTTATTGGATACATGTCACATAATATTTCCAGATTTAGTTCTTTAAATTTGATCAAATATCTAAAAAGAAACAAGCCAAGTCTTCAGTCAGTTATGGTCCATTAAACAAGAGCACCAATAAAAATGTCCATCTGTACTGACTCAGTTCAGAAATTATAGACTGTGGTAACTTCATCACTGTTGTCATACAATCTCTGCTCACCTTCAGCAGGCAGGGCCATCACCATGGAGACAGGCAGGTGGTTTTCTACATGGAGAGCATGGAGGAAAACGCAGCTCATTTATCAAAGTGATATTTTTACATGTTACAGTATTCAGTAAAATATACAGTAAAATATCCTGATTTTGAGCATTTTCATGTTGTACTCTCTCATGTTTATAATGTTACTGTCAGTAGGAGTACTTTTCCTGTGACTTACAGCAGGGTCATGCAGTCCCAGCACCACCGGTAATAAGATTAGAAGCAATTACCAGATGGCTCCAGCAGGGGGGAGTGTAGACCTGCTAAACTAACTCGAGGGCCACATGGCCTCCTCCCTTCAGTCATTACACACATGCTGAGGAAGCATTGTGCTCACATATTAGTAACCACGTAAGCAGTAAATCACCTGAGAACAATGAAGGCAGGAAATTGAAAATATTGATGGAAATCCTGTTTAATTCAGTTTTATATTTTAGCTGATTTATAGCTGATCTGAATGAAACTGAAAACATTTCAGTCCTGACCGAGCTTGTAATCTTTTCTACTTCATAAACATGCACCCTACAATTCTTTTTATACTGAAACAGCCTTCTAACTCTTGGTTTTCCTCAGTCATTTCTAGAGCTCTGAATGCTAGAGACTGTAAAAAACAGAAATCTGATTAGAAATGAAATTACTGTATTAGACTCATAGGAAAAGCCAAATCTGATTTCCTTTCAAACATCTCTGGAAATCCATCTGAGTTCTGTGCGCATGCGTCAACTGGCATGCAGCCTGTTTCAACATAATTTCCTCAGAGATTAATAAAGTATTCTGATTCTGATTCTGATTCTGGGAAGCTTTCAGAACCTTGAAAAGTCAAAAATCTGTTTTGAAAATATCTGCGAGGCTTTCCATATCAAATAAGATTTTACAGTATTAGAGCAGTCAGATTTGAGATCATGTCACAAAACCACAATAGCTGCAGTATGTGCGCTTAATAATATTAATGAAACCCTTGATAATCATCTTTTCATAGATCTATCAAAAGCATCTGATTCAGTAGATCATAACATTTTATAAGAAGAAATATTCTCAGTCAGTTTAGATGAACAGTCTGTTAAATGGTTCTATGATTGTATTTCTGATGAAGTGTTCACTAATACCATGACTTAAGGAAAGCATGTATACAGTAACTAGTATTGGTCCCAACACAGAGCCCTGTGGAACTCCATGACTAACTTTAGTGTGTGAAGAAGGCTGCTCGTCTACAGGAACAAGTCTATCAGATCCAGTTCAAAGCAACACAGTGCATCTCCTTTAATACAGCAGTGTGTCCTGTCTGCAGTAAAATGTTGTGATCAACAGTAAAATGTGATCAGCAGTAAAATGTGATCAGCAGTAAAATGTTGTGATCAACAGTAAAATGTGATCAGCAGTAAAATGTGATCAGCAGTAAAATGTTGTGATCAACAGTAAAATGTGATCAGCAGTAAAATGTTGTGATCAGCAGTAAAATGTGATCAGCAGTAAAATGTTGTGATCAACAGTAAAATGTGATCAGCAGTAAAATGTGATCAGCAGTATCAAATGCTGCACTGAGACGGTCACAGAGACGAGCCCAGCCTGGTGCTGAGTGACAGTACAGACATGTTAGCTGGTGTTTTGATGTTCATGTTTCAGTCTGTAAATGTTTTTTGTCCAGTTTGATCAAAAGTGTGTGACAGCAGTGGACTCACTGTGATCACTTAGAGTCAGCTGTCATTCATAAACTGGTTGGTTGTGTGTTTGCTGATGTTTGTAAGGTCAGTGAGTGACTCAGAGTGTTACCTGTGGCTCTTTGTCGATATAAAGAAACCATGAGGACAGTGGAGATAACGTACGGGCAAAACACCAGCAGATGGCGGGCTAGGGTCAATACAAGCTGGAGAGGGTTTGAGATGAAGGTTAGGGCTTCAGAGGTGGCCAAGGCTGAGGTGGTGGGTGAGGTAGTGGCTGATGGTTTACCTGCAGAGAGAATCCCACCTGATCAGGTGACTATGTGGATGAAAAGAGTTGTGAAATCAGAGTGAAGCTCCTGACCTGTGACAGTGATCCAGCTGGATGGAGACTCTCCACGACCGCTGATGTCACACTTGTAGAGGCCTTCATCAGACCTGGAAACATGCTGGATGGTCATGTGACCTGTAGGCTGGTTCCTGATGAGGGAGCCATCTTTATAGAAAGCAGCTGGGAGGTTGGAGGGAGTGGTCTTTGTTTTACAGAGCAGAGTGACGTCATCTCCCTCCATCACAGGGAGGACAGGACTCTGCAGGATCACTGATCCACCTCAACACAGAGACAAACTACAGCATTTCATCCATTTACACACAGCTTCATCAACACTAACTCCACACACTCAGCTTACCAGTGACTGTGAGGTTAACCATGTTACTGATGGTACCCTCTCTGGACTCACACCAGTAAACTCCACTGTCAAATGGGTCAATGA
>VUQS01071860.1:0-18166 GCA_015108495.1 Heterochromis multidens
TTTTTTTTTTTTGTGTTTTTGGTTGTTTTTTTTTTCTTTTTTGTTTTTTTTTTTTTTTTTTTTTTTTTTTTTTTTTTATCCAGGTATCCTTTTACTGCATTGGCAGTGTGTTTGGGATCGTTGTCATGCTGAAAAATGAAGCTGTTGCTAATCAGACTCTCTTCAGATGGTACTGCATGGTGAATCAAAATCTGATGGTAGTTTTCTGTGTTCATAATTTCATTTTGACAAGATCTCCAACACCACTGGCTGAAATGCAGCCAAACCATGACAGAGCCTCCATCGTGTTTTACAGATGGCTGTAGACAATCAGTGTCGTACCTCTCTCGACCTCCTCTGAACATATTGCCAACAATTTGAATAAAAAATTTTAAAGTAGAATTCATCACTCCATAAGACTTTTTGGCACTGATTTCCAGGCCAGTTCTTGTGTCATTTGTCATACCTCAGCCTTTTCTCCCTGTTTCCCTTCCTTAAGAATGGCTTCTTGACAGCCACTCTTCCACTGAGACCATTTCTGATGAGACTTTGGCAAATAGTAGGTGGATCAACTGAAGGGTCAGGTGTATCTCTCCGGTCCTGTGTCAGGTCTTTGCTGGATTTTTTCCTATTTCTTAAGAACAAGGCTTTCAGATACTGTTCATCTGCTGTAGATTGTTTTTCAGACCTGCCACTTCTTCTTTTGTCCTCCACTTGCCCATTTTCCTCAAATTTCTTAAGGACACATGGCACAGCATGCAGAGATATGGCAAGTTTTCGACTAATAGCTCTTTGGGAATCACCTTGTTGGTGCAAAAATACTATTTTATGGCTGTCAAACTGTGTTATCCTTTGCATTTTTCATAAATTCAGCTAAAGAAATGGGAACAAATGATGTGTTTTTGCAGCTAGCTGCTAGTAACAAAGTGCCTAAAGATACAATTTAAAATTAGTTCATTACTAAATTGTTTGTTTGTGTACACACAAAGCTTGAATGATTCATAGGTCTGTGTTAAGTGGCTTAAGAAACAAAAAAAAAAAAAAAAAACATTCCTCCAAAAATGGTCAGGTACAAGGACTGCACTGAAATTGAGTGAAAAAGCAGCCAATGTCCAAAGGAAACTTTGAAACACCTTCAGAAAGCCTGGAGAACTATTGCTCAAAAGCACTTAAAAATTACAAGAAAATCTGGCTATTTGGTTTTCAAGCAACTATATAAGAAATTTTGTACAAGTGCTTGTATCAGGAAGACTGCTGACTACATGCACACAGTGCATTTTCATATGCCACATCATATTCCTGTTGCTCTGTGTTCCGATCCATTTGGTAATCAAATATATGTTTTCACTAAATTTTTCTCTTTAAGCCCGCTAGGCTGAGATCTGGAACAAAGATCGACAAGTGGAAACACAGACATGTTCCCAGGGACTTCGGACACCCCTGGGGTTAGAGTGTACTGACAACAGCCTAAGAAGGGGGCAAGGACATATGCTGAGACATTAATCTCCTAATAGAAAAAGAGCCTCCAACATCTGGTGTTGTGCCAAATTCACAGTCTTAATCTTGTCAACTTTCTGTTCACTTGCTCTGACTGTGAGCCTTATTGTGAACAACAGAGCTGTCACTGGAAGAAAATTGTCCATGTTTCATTGTAAGTGCCTTGTTAGAGCGAAAGAGCGTATTCAGCGGTGTGCGTGAGCTTATTTGTGTATATGCACAGGGAATGTTGGTTCCCCACAGTGTCTAGCACAGTGTATTGCGGTGATTTTTTGCATCATTTCCCTCTTCCTCCTAAGCATAAAAACATGAATATTTAAAACTACATCAAACAAGCATTCATGAAATATTAAAATGTTCGAGAAAGAAGAAAATCTTTTACCCTGTCTCTTATTCATATGTGTCTTGTAGCCTCTCTTTTTTGCTCTCTCTTACACACACATACACACACACACACATAAACATGCATACACATAAGCCCTCTCAAAATTCACCCACGGGTAAGAACGACAAACCTTCCCCTCTCTATCCACTCTTCTGTGGTATCAGCACATTGCTGTATTAAGTACAAGAGGCGAACATGCAAGAAGGTTCAATAATTTACCCCGGATTGAATTTCTGGCAAAACACATTATTCGAAGTCTTGGTTCATCGATGTCATGTTGTAAAAGATGCCAAACAGATGTGTCACATTTCAGGAGGGCATGTGCTGTGTGGGAACTTGGCTTTCAGAGGAGTGACTCTCTTTCTTTCCTGTTTAGGGAGATGTTTCTTGGCTGAAAGATTAAACACTGACATTCAGTTGTGTATATAATGTTGTACATTGATAGGGCAAATCTGTGTCGCTACCTCCTTCTTTGTAATGCCCTCTCTTTGTAATTCCCCCTGTACTGTACCTCTGTTTATTTCTCTGTCTGGCTAAGAGCTATAGAGGCTGTGCTAATCACTGTAGCAGCAGCTCTGAGCAGATGCTGCTGTGTTTTTAGAAAAGATCCTGTTAAGCATGCATTAAAATAAAAATGTGTAGGGGTAAACATCTTGCTCTTACTTCACCCAAAATGCTTCACGCCACATCAACCACATTGCCGACCTGATGGTGTTATCTCTGCAGCTTTAACCCTTTTGCACTATTTGATTCTGCTGGATGCTATTCAGGCTTTTACTTGTATGTCAGTTTCAGTTTATCTTGAGCTCTCATCAGTATCACGATCACCATTGTCCTTAATTAGTATTCAGCTACTGTAATGTAAATTCAGTAGAACCCTCTGTTTTAACAGCAGCACTGGTTGAATTGACTTGTTGGATTATGCAGAGGCTGAGGTTATGTGACATTTGCGTCTTTGTGAAGCCATATGGTGTATTTTGAAGCCAACGGGTAACTAATGGAAGAAGAAATCTTATAAGGCTGTATGGCACATTGATTCTGTCACTTTTGCAATGATGCATTCAGTGTTTGCAGTATTTCAGTGCAATGCTACCCGGTCTAGTCTTTCAACCTTATGTAGGACAAGAGAGGCTACAATGAATTGATTAAAGAAGATGCCAATTTTTGTTTGACGCAAACCTTTCTTTTATATACATCTTTTTCCCTTCATCTTCTTTCCCTGGTCGTCTCGGTCAGGGTACGGCGCTTAAGAGAATGAAAGGGAGAGCAGTCATATTGTAGGCTAAATCTAATCAGAGGGAGAAGTGCTTTTAAATGTCTTTTGTTCCCTTGGGCAAAACGTTTGTGGGGTCTCTCAATTCTAGCCAGTGCATCCTGCCCAAACTCCACTGCTGCTAGATGCAATTAATATTGAGCGGATTCCGTGAACCGTGCTCCACTCATATAATAACAGTGTTAGAACAAAGGTTAATGCTTTGAATTTAATCTCTGTCCTCGTCATTTTCAATGGAGATGTGATGCAAGTGAGGGGCGGTGGAAATGTTGAGGGGGGGCAGCAGGTCTGGAGAGAGAGTGGTAGTCAGTGGGGGGCTCAGACAGAAGCAAAATTAATTACTGGTCTCTATAAATTCGATGTCATGTCTCATTTTCCCTAATCTTCTCTGCCTTTCTCACTTCCTAGTGGTGCTAACAGAGAAGCTTGGGAAGGCTAATGAAAAGGCCTCTTAGATGCTAATAGCAAATTAGCCCTTGTGTCACTTTTGGAAGCTATGAGTGGAGTTGCTGCCTACCAAGCGAGAAGGTGGCCAGACGGTAGCCTGCACTGCCGCCGCCCCTCACACACGAGCCAGCACACAAAAACACCAGTATAAGGGAGACTTTAGGACTCTTATCTCTTATTTTCTCATTGCTTTGTAGCTGCAATTGTGTGACACAAGCCCAGATATGACTATTCTGAGAGACACTTTGCTTTCTCTTTAAAGGGGATTTATTGGTTTGGATTGTGAATAATGAGCTGAATATAGTTTCATCTCTCTTTGCTGGTATTGTAAGACTGGACCAGAGTCAGGTTTAACAACTCACTAGGATTATTGTCTGATCAGGCCTTAGACACAAACATAGTGAGTCACTTGCCTGGATGAAACATCTCTTCACTAGCGATTCCAAACAGACATGCGAGGGGGAAAAAAAGCACACTTATTGTTGGGGCTTTGGATCCCAGAGACAGCGTCTGTTTTAGGTTTCAATGTGCAGAATGTTCCAAAAAAAAAAAAAATTCAGTCTCCAACAGAAAGATACAATATGTCACAAGTTGCATGCAGGATCTGCCTCATGGTACTGATTTATTATGCTTCCAACAATGTGACTTTCCCAGCTCTATGAATAAATGACTGGATGACAAATCTGTTTAATTTCTGTCTCTTTGAAGAGTCTTCCATATGTCCATAACATTACGCAAATACATATCTGAAGTAAAAAAAAAAAAAAAGTAAAAAAAAGCAAAAAACAGATTGGCCAGTTGTGTTACTCTTTTACAACTGTGTACTATCTAAGAGAATAAATAATCTGAAGTATTTATGGGTGTTATTTTCTAAACTACAGACAGACTTGAGTAAGTAGTTCTGTCTCATTCGCCTTTTTCTTTCTCTTTACTTTTTTTTCCAACAGCCAAAGAGAAATCCCAGTGCTCGACTTCTGCAGTTTACTCCCACAGCAAGGGGAGAAAAGAAAATATTGAATAGAAAAACAATAGTTGCTCCTGAGAAGGCAGCCAGCCAGAGTGTAACATGTGCATTTATGTAAAACTTATAATCCAATTAACAAGTACAAAAAAGCCAGTGATCACTCTATTATGGGAATACAAAGGAGAGAGGTGCCATGTGCGGAAAACTGCTCATGTGGAAAAAATGCTAATGGTGTGAAATGAGTGTGTCTGGTAATGTGTTTGAATAAAGCCCCATGCTGTGGTAAAAGACTTGAGCACTGATAGCTCTTTTACCTCCTTCTCTCTGCAGGCATACTTCCGACAGGGTGTTGCCCTTCAGTACCTTGGACGCCATGCCGACGCACTGGCCGCCTTCGCCTCTGGGCTGGCCCAAGACCCCAAGAGCCTACAGCTACTGGTGGGCATGGTAGAAGCCGCCATGAAGTCACCCTTACGAGGTGAGAAATGTAGCAGGTGAACATGTGCGTGTGTGTCAGCAGGCAGGTCTTCGTGTGTGTGTCACTCTCTTTCTGCTTCACCTTCTTCACGTTTTGTCCTATAGCAGCCTAAAAGCCTGTCTCAGAGATAATCCTCGCTCAGTCAATAAGTGTGTTGAGGTGACTTTACCTGTCAGTTTTGTACCTGTTTTGTGGGCAGGCCATCTCTCTATCTGCCCATCTTCCTGTCTTTGTGAGTGACTGGTGGTGTCAAGCACTTACCTTCGGACTCTAAGGCATGACGCCTGCAGTTTCAGCATATCTTATTGTCAGCCAGGCTGACACACATTGATATCCTGTTATCTTAATGAGCATCCAGCACTAATGCCATTGTCTGTGTCTGCCCCTGTGTAAGCCTTTTTCTTCCTAAAGCTGAGTGGATTTATAAGTAGTGTATTCAGGCCAAGATTGTCACTAAAATGTATTCTTTTTGTTATGTACTGTTATCTGTTGTATCAAGCTGCAAACTGCAGTGACCTGATTGTCCATGAGTAATCCGTATGGCCCAGCCTAATGAGCCTCAAACAAACCTGGCAACAGTTTTACTTCAGATGACCACTACGGAGGATTTAATATGCTTCAGATCTAGATGGCACAGATTGCCATCATAGACTGTGAGTCATCCTGCGGTCTTGCTTTGTCATCACCTCCTTGCCAAACTGCTACAACGCCGTGCCTCTGAATAAATGTGGCCTTGTTTTATAATCCAAAAATGACTGTACTGTGCAGTGGATCAGTAGCTCAGAAGGCCTTTGTTCAGTGAGGAATCAGCATTTCTGTGATTGAATACCAGGCTCCTCTGAATATTCTTGTGCAAATGCGGCAAAAAAAAAAATATTGCAAAGAGAGAAAAGAATGGAAACCCCATCTTAGCGACAGTGAGTATATAAGCCTGTCATTGGAACCAAAACAAAAAAAGGCTTTGGGTGTGAGCCCAGACCTGAGCATTATGTACCAGAATGGGTCCTCTTAGTAGGGGTAGACCAACATTTAGCCCAAGCCACTTAATCTCTTAATTGTTTACCCTATTTCCCAGAGTGCCAGGCAACCACCAGAGGACCTAATCCAAGGTGTGTTGAGGAGAGGTAGTTAGGTCAAAGGATTAAGAGCAATGATCCTCTCAGAGGGACTCCTGGCACATGGGGACGATAATCAATGTTACGCCAGCAAACAGGGAGGATAATCAGTGTTACTCAGCCAAAGTCCCCTGATAAGTGAAAGAAAGGTAGGCGAACATTGCTTTCTCTCCTTCAAGGCAGAGAATGCCATGTTCCTGTCTGCCACATTTATTAGCCACATAGTGACCCAGGATTCAGTTTGTTACCTCTGCTGCCATTTTAATTGGAACTAATCAATGCCAAATTGTATTTATCAAAAACACTTTGAAGACGTTTTTATCAAATTACAAAAAACATTGCTTGTTAATTGTGTAAAAGCCTAATTATATAATAATTGTTATTAACAGGTTTTTCCCCGGCGTGCTTTTGGTTTTAACAACATCGTTATTACAATGAAAAGTTTTTAAGTTCACTTAAATTCTTTATACTACAAATTTCTCCAGTGAACATTTTTTTTCTCATCAGCATATAAACCATGTAGCTGATGACAAGAAACAGTTGATTATATCTAGCTGTGACTGCAGTGCTCACTTATCTCAGTCATTTATCTTACCACTGACATCTCTGCAAACTTATTTTCCCGACTTCTCAGATCACTGTTAGGTTTATGGTTTGCCACTGGGTGAAGAGATCCAGCTGATAACACTTATTCAAAATAAACAAATCCCTGAAAAAGGAAAGAAGAAGAAACCTAAGAGAATGGAATAAAGGCGTTTGTCTTTTGATAAATGATTCTGTGTCATGTACAATTCAACCCAACAAAGCATTGCCACACACATGCAGACTGGTGCAGTCGCACCTCTTTCTCCTTCCGTGTCTCACTGTCTCCAACTTACAATCTTTTAAGCAGTTTTTCCTATAACAACAACATTGTTCGTCTATATCATTGATTAAACTATGGCAACACAGCCTCTTATATTTTTATTTATTTAATCAGAATCAGAATCAGAATTCTTTATTAATCCCAGGGGGAAATTGTGTGTTTTTAGTGTTTTTCATTCCTACTGTTCATCCTTTTCTAGTTCTGTTTGTCATTTGTTTGCTTCAAGGGCCAGAGAGAATGTTAAGGGTCCATTAGTTGTTAATCATTGGATTATTTTACACATATGCCAACTAAAAAGGGAATTTTCACTTGAATCTCAGTCCAGATAAACCATAAAGTACATTATTTTATGGTGTGGCAGCTATTGACTCAGGCTGGATCTATTTCTATTAAAAGATTTTCTTTTAAGTAGAGATTTTGGGCACCATGTGAATTTGCAGCTACCCTGCTTAGGTGCCTTTAGGCAAAGTACCTTTGATTCTACACTATGAGCAAAATAAATACTTAAGAAATACAGCAGCTAGCTAAAATTTTAAAGAAAAAAGTTGTAAATTATTTTGGTTCAAGTACGGCTAGCAGTTTAATTCTTAGTTAAATGCATGAATTATCCATTGAAAGAGGAAGATAAAAGCATGTTAAAACATTTGAAATTGTTAGGTAACAGTACAAATAAATTTGTTTCTTTTTCTTTTTCTTTTGACTGGGTTGTCAGACCGTAATGCTATTTTTTCTCACAAAAGCTTCCAAAACAACATTTTTAAAATTAAATTAAAGCCACAAAATGACACAAAACTACATTTAATTATGAAGCGGTCCCCAAAAAAGCCATCAGCAAAATAGAAGGAATTGATTGGAGTGAAATCTTCACAGATGGAGACACAGATAGTGGATGTGATATACTAACTCTTGTAAAAATTAATGAAGTGATTACATCGTTCACTAGTAGGAGGAATGAAAAGAAAAGTGAATACCCTGCCCTGGCTCAGTGAATAATGTAGGAAATTGATGAAAGATAGGGACAGGCTGCTTAAGAAAATGATTGAAATTGGGTCTTTACAGAGCGACCAATAACCACCTTTATGAGGAATAAAGTAATACAGACCATACAAAAGGCTACAGCAAATTTGTTCAGATAACTGAAGGTAAAAAAGGGAAGTGGAAAAAATCTGGCAAAATTAACATAATAAACATAATAAACTAATCTGCAGACAAAAGAATAAAAAAAAAATATATCTAGAACTCAAAATTAGTATTAGTGAAAAACCCAACCTTCATAGGTACTGAACTGAATATTTTTCTCTTAAGTTCTGTCCTTGAAATTACATTGTTTGATGTGACTTACATAACTATTAACAGAGGAAATGACACAATATGAAGTGGTTAGCATTATTAATTCAGTATCATTAATTCCAAGAAGCATCTTTAATTCATATGTAGGTATTGACTCATGGTCAGGAATGGCACTCATTATAAACGACATTATAAATGAGTTTGAATGTCTTGGTCTTACTTTGGACTCTAACCTTTAAAAGTCATGCTAGAAAGTTTTCCAACATAGTAAAGTTGAATTTATAGAATTTCAAGCAAATTAGGCCATGTCTGAAAGCCAGTGTGGCTAGGATGTTCTTACGTCCTATTATTTTTTTCACTTTTTAAAAAAACGTTTTCATTTTTATTTATTTATTTATGTTTTTTGGTATATTGCATAGTTTATGCGACCAGCTCAAGGACTATAGATTTAAGTTGCCATCCATCCATCCACCAATCAATTTTGTACTGTTCATCCAGTTCAGGGTCATGGGGGTTCTGGAGCCAGTCCTAGCTGTCATAGGGCAAAAAGCAGAATACACCCCAGACTAAATATAAGCAGTTTTGCTAAAATCCCGATATTTGCATCTTATATTTTCTTATAATGATATCCCTGTTAAAGAAAGAAGGGAAGAAGAAAGGAAAGAAATGAAAGGTATGCAGGTGAAATTGATCACTCAGCATAAAGAAACGAACAGATGTTAAACAAAGTAGTATCCAAAAGTAGTGAGTTATGGTTAAAGTAGTGTGCCAATAGTGATGGTCTGTTGAAACAACTATGAAACAATAAATTAGAAATGGTAAGCTGAAATCTGTCCAAATACAGTTTTAAAATTACTCATTCAAACATGAAAGTTATTAAAAAGGAATGTTTTTCTTTTAGTTTATCTGACAGGGCTGTGTGGATGCTAAGATGAAAAAGGTTGGGAACCACTGCAGCCTAACAGCTGACCTCCCTGGAGAGAGCAAGGAAGGAGAGATTTTTTTTTTTTTTTTTTTTTGCTGAGAGGATTAGAATAATTTTTTTTTCTGAATTTTTCCTTTTGTCAACAAATTCAGTGAAATGATCAAACCAGACAATGAACCGTTCCTACTAAAACGTGTTAGTATAGCTTATTTTTTAGTGGCATAAAACTGCATTGTTGACCAATAAATCACAGTGGGGGACATTATTGTTCATTTCAAAAAAAGTAGAACAGCCAAAAATATTTGATTGCATACCAAATGCACTGCTGAAAAAGAAGAAAACACAGCTATCCACAGGGGTCTTTTTTGAGACTGGCTCGACCGGTTTTTTTTTGTTGTTTTTGTTTTACATGAGGTAACCAGTAAACATAGTGCTGGGTGCCATAGACAGGGTAGGTAAAATCGTTTGGTTTTGGTCTTTTCATGAGATTTGTTCCACGACTTGTATTTGACTTTTCATAACCACAAATGAAATCCAGCTGGCAGCAGACTTTTACATTAATTTTAAGTGGATAGGATGGTAATGCTATTCTTACTCAATGATATTGTATCGTAGAAGCAATTTCCATAAAACGAAGGCTTAAAATTTAAAAAGATTATTTTAAAGCTTCACCAGTCCCACTGATGACACATTTGCAAATGCAGGAGGGAGAGTGCATGACTTATGTCTTTATTCACATGAAATGGAATACTGTATACTGTATGCATTCCTGCTCTGCACATATAATGTCACTAGAGCAAGGTATGGCTCTGGCTGCAAAAGCAACATTAAAAAGGCAAAAGGGGAGAAAGAGGCACAATGTTATTAACATTCTGTTGTGTATTTACTAAGATGAAAGCTGTAATTCTCGCTTCATATTCAGTACTGTGAAAAAGTATTTGTCCCCTTCCCAATTTGTTATTTTTTTGCATATTTGTCACACTTCTATGTTTCAGATCATCAAACAAATTTTTACATTAGACAAAGTAACCCGAGTAAATACAAAATGCAGTTTTGACATGATGATTTCATTTATTAAGGGAAAAAGTTTATCCAAACCTACCTGGCACTATCTGAAAAAGTCGTTTTTCAGATAGTGCCAGGACTTTTGGGAGAATATTCAGTGCACTGACGAAACAAAAGTTGAACTTCTCGGAAGGTTTGAGTCCCGTTACATCTGGTATCAAACTAACACAGCATTTCATAAAAAGAACATCATAGCAACAGTCAAACATGGTGATGGTAGTGTGATGGTCTGAGGCTGCTTTGCTGCTTCAGGACGACTTGCTGTAATTGATAGAACCATGAATTCTGCTCTCTCCCAGAAAATCCTGAAGGAAAATGTCCGGCCATCAGTTCATACCCTGAAGCTCAGATCACTTGGGTTATACAGCAGGACAATAATCCAAAACACACCAGCAAGTCCGCCTCTGAATGGCTAAAAAAAAACCCAAAATGAAGGTTTTGGAGTGGCCTAGTCAAATTCTGGGCTTAAATCTGATTTAGTTGGTTTGAGCTTAAACAGGCTGTTCATGCTCGAAAACCCTCCGATGTGGCTGAATGAAAAACAATTCTGCAAAGAAGAGTGGGTCAAAATTCCTCCACAGCGATGTGAAAGGTTCATTGCCAGTTTTCACAAACGCTTGATTGCAGTTCTTGCTGCCAAGGGTGGCACAACCAGTTATTAGGTTTAGGGGGCAATTACTTTTTCACACAGGGCAGGTAGGTTTGGATAGCTTTTTTTCCCTTAATAAATGAAATCATCACTTAAAAACTGCACTTCGTATTTACTCAGGTTATCTTTGTCTAATATTAAAATCTGTAAGATCTGAAACATGTAAGTGTGACAAATATGCAAAAAATAAGAAATCAGAAAGGGGGCTTTTTCAGTCCTTTTTCACAGCACTGTATTGACCCAAGACTCTCTTAACTCTCTTAAGCATTTGTTTGTAAGCCTGTGTATGTGTTTGAAACAACACAGTCAGATGTTGTCATAACTACCTGTTTATGAATGCAGCAGTCATGACACCTTTTTAAAAAAGCATTCTCTCAGTGTTTGATTTATGACTCAGCTCTTGATGTCACTCCGAAGGCAATTACAAGCTATGAATGGATATTATATGCACGCACTGTCTCCATAAGCACGACATTCTGCCAAGTGCTGGAACAGAAGCGATGCTCTTGAAAGAGCATCATCAGTTATGCTTTTGAGTGCTTGTGTAAGGATGCATCTCATATTGTGTGTGTATGTGTGTGAATCTCTGTGAATTTGCATCTGTGCATGTTTCTAAGAACAACTGAGTTACAATGAATTGTACACTACACATCTAGTCACACGTACCAGTTTGTACAGGCACACTACACAGTCTTCTGTAAAGTGCTTTGGCCTGATTAGTAGCAATTCTCCTCGGTACATTTGCAAATACAGGGCCACGTGAATTTACTCTGATGAATTCAAATGCATACATAAACACAGAAGAACGCTAATGCATCAATAGACACCAAAAAAATAGATAAATGAGCAAACCTCCCTTACTCACCCTTCATGTGGTTCGATGCTTGTGTCTGCCAGAGGACTTTGCAAATCTGGAGGGGCTTTGAATCCCGAATCCCATGCGGCCCACCATTGATTTATGTCATTCTGTGTATTTTCAGCCTCTTCAGAGGTCACCTTTGTGCATCTCCTTTGCTCTGCTTTTCTCCACTGTTGCTGCTGTTGTGCTTCAGCTGCAGTTGTTTTCCCATCACCCCTAAAACTCTGTCTCAAAACCAACTCATTGTACTCCATTCCCTCAAACATCCGTACAAGCTGAAAGAAATGGCAGAAATTTGGTTTTGCTCTGTGGTTTGTAAAGACAGTTGCCCCCAGTGGTCTAAACTGTTGCTATTTCTACGCAGCACTGTTGGAAATTGCCTCAGATCACACCAGTCAGAGTGGAAGAACAGAAAAATGGATCATATATTGAGTTATTGTTAAATTGTCAGTGAAAGCAGTCACTCAGTCAGGCTGCAGGCTATCCTTACTGAGGCAGACAACACACAACAGTTGCTGGAGAAAAGTAGAATCTAAATTCAAAACAGTGACCTTTGTCAGAGATGTTAAACATGTAACAGTTACCGCAATCAGTGTTAGATACTGGTGTCGGTCACAATGTCAGCACAAGTTTCTACGTTGGCATATTTTGTAGTCTGTTTCTAATCTCTGTCTAACTTGTGTCTCTCCTGCACAGAGTCTCTCGAGCCCACCTATCAGCAGCTGCAAAAGATGAAGCTGGACAAAAGTCCATTTGTGGTGGTGTCTGTGATCGGCCAGGAGCTGCTGACAGCAGGCCACCACACAGCCTCTGTTGTGGTGCTAGAAGCCGCCTTGAAGATCGGCACATGCAGTCTCAAGCTACGCGGCTCCGTCTTCTCTGCCCTGAGCAGCGCTCACTGGTCTCTGGGCAACACAGAGAAGAGCACGAGCTACATGCAGCAGGACTTGGAGGTGGCCAAGACCTTAGGTAAGACACCTGAACTGGGGAAGAGCGGATGATGATAATATAGGTTAATATAGATTGTTTAGACACATAGGGTCCCAGAGTGTAGTGTGACATTTTATTATTGTGTCCAGCTGTCACTATTACAGAAAAAATGATCAGATCCTCACAAGCCATTTGACATTTTTGCTTGATAAATTATGTGAACAGCTAATAAATTAGCAAAATTGTTGTGATCAGTCATCATACAGTATTTTGGCCTGTTGATGACAGTGTCTGTCAGTCAGTCAACAACTGTTGGGTGGTTATTAATCAGATTTTATAAAGACTTTGCAGAGAATGAGAACTTTTTATTTGTGCCATTGTCAAAATTAAGCAAATTTGATCTAATTTGTTTGTTTCTTTAGTTTGTGACCAAATAAAATGAATGACATTTCCATTAGCTGCAGTGTATTTTGTGTTTAAAGCAAATGTAAGCTTGCTGACATTCTAAATGATGTTTGAGCATTAAGCTTTGGCTGTTAGACATCAGCATGTCAGTATGTTTAGTAGTATACATTATCACTGTAAGCACTACAGCATTTTAGTGTTAGCACTAATCAAAAAGCACCCTTGTGTTTAAGCGCAGCCTTAAATAACTCATGTGCAGTGTCTCTGCTTACTTTCATACTTATACTTTGAGTGAATATGTGTGTTTACGCTGTCAAGTATGGCTGTGTGCAGTGCACGAGTACCCAGATGGGTAACTCAAAAGTCAAAATGTTCAGTGTAAAAGGTTGTAAACTTCTCACCCTAATGGTCACTATCTTGGATATGTATGGTGGGACCATCAACCAGTTTTTACATCGTCACCCAGCATGACCCAGCATAGGCATTTATCCAGTGGCTGTGGCTCGGGTTGTCTAACAACTGGATCGATTCCTGACTCCTCCAGTCTGCATGCTGAAGTATCCTTGGGCAAGATACTAAACCCCGAGTTGCCCTTGGTGCATCCATCGGAGTGTGAGTGTGTGTGCGCGAATGTTAGAAAGCGCTTAGGCATAGATAAAAGCGCTATATGAATGCATGTGTGATTGGGTGAATAAGACTTGCAGCAGAAAGCACTTTGAGTGCTCAACTGAGTAGAAAGGGGTGCTATATAAGTACCAGTCCATTTAACTTACCCATATGACATGAACACTGTTGAAAAACTTGGAAGTTCCCAACAAAATAAAAAACTGAAGAGCTTGTTTTGCTCGGTAACTCGCACAGGCGCATCCACTCTACAAACACTCTGCCTTTGCTACATGTTCAATGTAGCCAACACATTAGACTAATTTTTGTGCATCTTGATGGATTCCAGTATAAAATGTGTTAGTCTGGCCTTGCAGTGAAGATTTTTGTCTCCTTTATATGTTTTTCTATTTGAGTATCTTCTGCCAAAATGGTAAAATTCCAATCACTGCTGGGAATTTAAAATTTTGTTTGCTCAAAAGTAGATAATGCCTACAGTAAGTATGGATTTGCCTCTTTGGTATTAATACGGGAAAAGGAGAGAAAGACAGTAAAGGAAAGAAAAAACTTCTGAAGGGAAGATAGAATGAAAACAGGGAGTAGCACAGACTGGCTCCACTCTTTTTACCCCCACACAGTTTGACACATGACTGGGCAGCACAGCTGCAGATAAGGAGCTGTGGTTCTCAGGTAGAGCACAGAGACTTGTACTTTACTTTGGCCCTGTCTGTGGGGCCTCTCTGTCAGGAAGAAATAATAAGGCTTTCCCCTCTCACCCTCTGGAGCATTGAGATCAACACTACCAGCTGTCAGAAAAGGCACTCTACTGTGGAGAACTTATAACGGGTTATAACGGCACTTTCCCTTTTAAGGGTGCAATGGCATGTCAGTGGCATAGATGTGGTTCATCACATCCCTGTTCAACAGTGACAGTGGAATGATGTGAAATAATCACCAGCTGGTTTGTAATCCTCCGGCTTTACTGTAAATATTAATTGTTAACTCTTGAAATTTCAATCTCATCTTTTCTGGTTTTCCCTCTTCAGGTGACCAAACAGGAGAATGCCGTGCTCATGGGAATCTGGGCTCAGCATTCTTCTCCAAGGGGAACTACCGGGAAGCGCTGACCAACCATCGCAACCAGCTGGTTCTGGCCATGAAGTTAAAGGACAGAGAGGTAAGAAACACACAAATTGCAGCAGTCTTGAAATGGATAGAGTGGGATAGCTGTCATCGCAGAGGACAATAAATTGGAGTTACTACGTTTCTTTCTTTTTTTTCTCTCTCTCTGAGTCTTTTATCATGTTGTAGGTGTGGGATTGTGCTGTGCCTAGCATTCTTCAGCTCTGTCTTTTAGAGGGTACGTGAAGGAGGAGTCTGAAGGTCACTGAGATGCTGCTCCTCTTTGTCTATTAAAAAAAAAAAAAATACTGGTGTCAAGTTAATGCAGAGAACAAATGAAGGTGATGGGGGAGGACAAAGAATGAGGAAGTTGTTATAAAGGGCAATAGGATAGCCTTGGCAGCTGTTTCTGCTTATTATCAATGCAAAGTATTTATGCAGGTATTATGCAGATGTGTATCTGGTTTGTGAAGCAGTAAGTCTGGGACTTTGTAGCATATGCCTGTTTTGGAATGTAATTTAGAGAGATTAAGCTGTTTGAGGCAGAGCGAGAAAGGAAGAGTAGGAGGGGGAGAAGAACATGAAGGAGAGGAAGAAAAAAGTTGGACAGACTGATCCACTTTTCTTTCGATTGGTGCCCTCTTTCTCTCCTTATTCTGTCATCTGCTTCTCTCTCTCTCTCTCTCTCTCTCTCGCTCTCACTGTCCAACCTCTGTGGTCATTGGTGGGGGGTTGACAGGTGCTTGTTCCAACACAATTCCTGTCACACATGGAGAAGAATAGCCTCTGTTTCCCCTTCATTCCTTATCCTTCCTAGCAGGCAGGCCTGCTTGTTTATGCTGCCTGATATCGGGAGATATTTAAACAGTCCAGCCAGACGTGGCACAATGCGCCAGGATGAAACTAACTGTTGAAAATGAGGCTAGAGGTGCCCTTGACATCTTTCACTCTTATATTTTGAGGGCATGTGCAGAGCAGAAGTCAGATTATAAGTCTACTGACAGAGCGAAACCTCTCTGCCATTTAATGTTAGTCAGAGGCACAGGCAATACATGCAAGGCGCTGACTGCTCTCAGCTATTTGACTGTTCTGCTAAAAAGAAATGTCTTGATTAAATGTTTTCATGAGAGAGTTTCTCTGGGCATAGTTTGTAGTGACATCTAAAGACTGCAGAGAAGTATTTCAGAATATCAGCCACTAAGATCTGCGCTCTCACATGTCACTTCTTAAAAAAAAACAGTGCAGAAACAGTGCCTCTGTACTTGAAACACAAATGGAAAAATCACCACTCATGAGTACAGAAACGTCTTTGGGTCTATTGGATGTCAGTGAACACCACTAATAGTTGCCTCATATACAAAAGGTCCCGATTGCCCCCTGCACAGCCCACCCTACTGCCCCCCCTCTCCTCTTGTTCATCTAAAGGCCCCTTAATCAGAGTCATATGTGTGTCACACCACCTGGTCTCCCTCAGAACACACTGGAGCCGAGTGGAGAGCTCATTACGGTCAGCCTGGTGTTTTTGTTCCTGATGTGGATTTTTTTTATCTGGCCTTTCTGAAGCTGAGGTCACTTCCTAGAGGCCCGAGGAAGGATGTTGTTGCTGACTGGATTTCCAGTGTCTGGCCTGCAGTCTATGAGTGTTATGAAGGCACTCAAACAGCAGATGATGCATAGATTCCAATTCTCAGGGAACCTTGGGAATTTGTGCCATTTGTGATTTGAAACAACTTGAATGGTTTAGGTGAATTTCCTATAGACTTGATTGAAATTATATAGTGAAATTCTTGATTTAAGATTAAAAAAAAAAAAAATTGTGGACAATGTGGCGTTAATCTAATGTTGGATGTGGGTTTTGAGTGTGTTATGCCAAAGGTTTTAATCATGACGCTTGGATATAAAAATATGGTCATGGGCATGCATGTTGTCGTTCTTTTTTTCTTTCTGATAGTATTTGTTTTCTGTCTCACTATGGGAACCACTCCTGGGTGACCTCATCAGAAGCCCAAATTCCATTAAACCAGCCCTGATTGGCTGGCATTAGTGACATCTATGTCAGGAGTGACTCCTCCTATATATTATACTAACACAACTCTACTCATAAATCTCTTCTTGTTCCTCACAGAAGCCTATCAACATCTATGCTAATGGGTACTAAGCTAAACTATCCACAGACTCAAGTGATTGACTCATTCACCAGGCACCTGAGGCCTGTGATACAGTTAAACACTAGCAATACTCTTCTACAGCTAATGTCAAATAGCAATATTTTTATCTAAGTAGCAATGTTTCCCAAAGCAAAGCATCTAGACTTTTGAAAACAATGGTAGTGTTCACAAGTCTGATTAGTACCAATATTTTATCAAAGGCAGCATTAGGAAAGCCTTTCAGCAGGTATCAGTGCTACTGGGCTGGGAAAATGGGAATATGTAGCAGATTCATAGGTCTGGTAGTGTCCATAACCCAGTACCTAATCATGGCTAACATCCCTGATGAAATCAGAAAAAGCCACAAGGACCAGCAGCTGCTACTTTTGCCGCTGTTAGCTGCTGTCAGCCAGTGTTAGTGAAACTTTCTTTGAAGTGGATCTAACATTGTTGGACTCGAACATAAAGGGAATAAATTCTCATATAATGTGAGAATGTAATCAAACTGTTTATCAGAGGAAAAGTGTGATTTTTAGACACTCAAGCCTAACATTAGCTGGCATAATGTTAGCTTATAACTAAAAGCTATAATGTTAGCTTTTTGTAATCTTTAAATTAAAAGTAACTCATAAGGTGTACTGTCTGGCCGGTCTCTAGCCACATACACTACCAGTCAAAAGTTTGGACACAACTTCCCATTCGATGTTTTTTCTTTATTTTCATGACTATTTACATTGTAGATTCTCACTGAAGGCATCAAAACTATGAATGAACACATATGGAATTATGTAGTAAACAAAAAAGTGTGAAATAACCCAAAACATGTTTTATATCTTAGATTCTTCAAAATAGCCACCCTTTCCTAAAAAGTTGAATCTGTTCATCTGGACGTAGCGATTTTTTTTTTTAGTGGGAGAAACGTTTCGTCACTTTCTAGTAACTTCTTCAGTCTCAGCTGACTGCAGAATTCCCCAACCTTATAAACAGTACATTGCATAATGACCGAAACCAGCACCACTGACTAACAATGGGCCATTTGGTCAGTTTCATGATCAATAGTATGCAAATTGTCATGACCATTGATCAATGGCCATGAGTACCATTCACAGAGATTGGGGAATGGCTGCAATCACAGCATTGTAAGATGGTGACAGATGTACCCTTAGGC